>CABHPP010135599.1:27221-48000 GCA_902168425.1 Peromyscus attwateri
TTTGCCCTGGAGAGGCATTTGCCCTGGAGAGGCATTTGGCCTGGGTAGGCATTTGGCTGGAGAAGCATTTGGGCTGGTTAAGCATTCAGGCTTCTAGCAGCAGTTCAGCTGAGAGTCATTTGGATATGAGGACATAGAGGCTTCCAGTTTGAGGAAGCAAGACCAGCTGAGGATCCGGCAAGGTGAGATAGTTGTGGCTTGTTCTATTTCTCTGACCTCCCAGCATTTACCCCAATACCTGGCTCAGGTTTGATTTTATTAATAAGAACTTTTAAGATTCATGCTACAGACATTATGTTGGTGGTCACTATGGTTAAAGCATGGAATGCTCCATTATGTGTTTGAAGACTTGTTGCCAGATAGTAGTGCTGTTTGGGGAAGTCATGAAATCATAGAGACCATGACCTAGCTAGAAGTGAATCTCTTTGAAGGTATATGGTGATATTTTATTTGTGCTGAAATGTGATTTTATTTGTATGTTAATAAATAAAGTTGCCTGGAGATCAGAGGTCAAAGCAAACCATAAGCAGAGTCAGGCAGTGGTAGCACATGCCCTTAATCTGATCACATGGCAGGCAGAGTCTAGGTCTGGTCAAGGACACAGCCAAGGATGGTAACAGGAGCCTTTAATCCTAGTACCAACCACAGAGACCTGGAGGTCTATATAGACAGGCAGTGATGAGGAAGTCATGTGGTTGGGTTTAGAGCCAATGAGAAGGCAGAACAGAAAGGCAATAAAAAGACAAGTCAGACAGGAAGAAGGTCTCTCTCAGGGGAAGCTGCTGCTGGTGGTAAGCTAAAGCTAGGTGGCTCTTTCTCTGATCTCTTTAGCTTTAACTCTATATTTTTCTCTGTAACTCTATATTTTTCTCTGTGTTTCTTATTTAATAAGACTGTTTAGAATTTCATCTACAAAGGTGATATTTCCTTCTGGTTCCAGACCACTTGGCTTCCTTGGTGGCTACTATGTGAACAAGACAGATTGAAAGCTCCTGCCACCTTGCCTCACAGCACTACCGTCTCTATCCTTTCCCCCATATGATGGCTGTACCTTCTGAAACTGTGCACTAAAATAAGACTTTTTCTCTTACGTTATTTCTCTGGTATTTTGTCATAATGACAAGAAAATTAATTATTTTTCTTGTAATATAGTAAATTAATATACAAGTATTCTCCATTTTTGCAAATTAAACATTTTCAGAAAAGTGATATGTTACCAACACTTTGAGGAATTAAGAAGTGAGATGATGCCTTAGATAGATAAGAAAGCAAGTATAGACACTTCACAAAGAATAATGGAACACAAATTTCATGGTGGGATAACTCAGGCAAGCGAGTATGGCTGGACTGGAAAAGCATGGGAAAGTTTGGAGGAATAGCCATTGCAGAATAATCAAGATGAGCTAAGGTGTGAGCATCACTGCACACTTTTCTCTGGATCAAAACCACAATAATGAATGCTCTTTAGTGCCCTTACTCTGTGCTGAGTGGAGTGTTA
Organism: Peromyscus attwateri; assembly: GCA_902168425.1. Taxonomy (NCBI): domain Eukaryota; kingdom Metazoa; phylum Chordata; class Mammalia; order Rodentia; family Cricetidae; genus Peromyscus; species Peromyscus attwateri. The sequence goes on from CABHPP010135599.1 coordinate 28,720, forward strand.
AGTGTGTCATATTTTAAACTTCACAACATAACTAGCAAGTGGATCTTAGCTCCATCTGCATTTTACAGCTGAACAGACAGAAGAGCAGATCTGGTTCATTTTTTTTCCACTTCTTTCTCTCCTACCCTGCCTCTAAGTCTTGGAAAATCTATAAACACTTCAACCAGAAAATGAAGATACCCATCTTCTCAACTGCTTGCCTGCCCTGGTGCCAAAGTCCCTGTGTGCACATTTCTGATGTTCAAAGTATAACAAGAAATCCGTAGAGAGCAGTAGAAGATGCTAGATACCTCACACACAAGAATCCACACATTATTCTGTTGTCAATACTTAAAGAAGTGATACAGATACCAAGATTAAAAGAACAGGGTGGAAATGTAAAGTTTATATATAAAGACACGGTGGCAAAGAAACCTCAATGAAGGGGGTATTTTAACAAGAATTATGCACAGGGGGAGACATGAGGAAGATGAGTCATGGGGTTGTGATGTAATGATATAAATCTACAGTTCCATAGAACCCAACTTTCCTGACTTATAACAGGAGCCTCACAATGACTCAGTGACATATTCAGGGCAGGCATTATTCTTACCTGATCTGTAAAGGAGATGAACCACCCTGGCCAAGCATACACCAGAGACAAAGCCTGATTTTAAATATTAGCTTCTTGACTCTGTGTCTTCTATTATGTAATATCTAAACAAGAATAAAACATAGAGAATAAACTGTGGAAACAGCAGTGTTATAGGTGAGAAATATCACAAAAATATTTGCAGAATTTGTCCATAAACTACAAAGTAAAGACACGATATAATATTTCTATCTCCAATGTTATAACATTTATTTCTCTTCTAGTGATATACGCCTAGGGTATCTTTCTCAGAAACTGCTGCTGACTCTTAACTTAACTCCCTCTCTTATGAATGTAACCTGCTTTGTTATTTTCCCCAGACTTGTGTAAGGATTCAGATAATTATTAAGAATTGGGTAATATTTTGAACATGTTAAAGCCAAGTAAATGGATTGAGTTGTTAAATCCAACTACTTGTACTTGTTAGTGTTTATATTTTCTACTGTATAAATGTAATTGAGAAAACTGAGAAGCACTGTATGGTTCCTGAAATTTTTACATTTTTTGCAACGTGACTATCATTTTTAAAGGAAAGTGCAGTCGGTCTTGAGCTGTGATTGTGAAGTGGGAAGCATGGATCAAATGTGAGCAAAAGACAAGAGGTTGGCTGCTACTGGCTTAGCCAATATCAGTGTTAGGAAATTAGTGAGGGGTGGGGTGAAGGAGAGAGAGAGTTAGAACATTATTTTATCTTTTGGTATCTGGCATAGAGTTCCCAAGGTGACACATCCACTATCGAGTTGACAAACCACAATTTTGGTCACAAATTCTGAGATCCCAGGGTTATGACCCCTATGAATAAAACAGAGGTTATTCATCATCCACTTAGACTTATAGCTCCTTTTAGCCCACCTTCTTTTTCCTTCATTAGTTCTAGGCTTAAAGCCAACATAAAATTTATTTCTCTCTGTGCCCTCTCTTTTCTAGACTGTCTTAGTGTTATATATGGTCAGGAAAACTAATGCCTATACAAATGCTACATTCCACTTAAACTCTTATTCACCCAGAATAAAGGATGATAAAGGTATCTGATGGCCTCAGCCCACATTTCAGGGGAAATTATGACAACTTACCGGCAATAATGCCAACTATTCTCAGCTAATTATTTAGTGTCATTTTACTTTCCAACTGTTTTAACTCATTACTTCTCAGAAGAGTTTGCAATATTGCCTTGAGCATTACCAGAACTCTTTGCTCTAATCTGTGGTATTTCAGTGCAGCAGAAACAAAGAGGAAGAAATTTCAAGAGCAAATAAGGGTGTGAAATAATTTGCAGATACTGTCTCCCTCTTAGAAATGGGTAATCCTTATTAGCATTTATGATAGCTTTGTGTTTTAATTAATGCAGTAGAACTTGTTTGTGGTATTCTCTTCATGCACCCAGTGTGTAGAACTCAAAACTCGTCAGCCTAATCAAGACACAAGAGTGCAAGACATTGAATGCCACAGCGATGAACAATTGTTAGCTACAATCCTCTGAAGTAGCCCTGAGTCTTTTCCATTGCATGGAAAAAGATGGAGAAAGAGAGGGTCAAAGGACCTGGATTCTTAGTCAGAGAGGTGAGAAATTATCAAGATGGGATTTTGCACATGAGACCTTTCTCCTAGAGCCTCCTTTCCTAACCTCTATGCCTAAAAAGAAGTCCTACCTCTATCCCAAAACCATAGCAACTGCAGATGTATTATTCTCTATTCTGTAATCTCATAGAAGTGGAATCATATAAAACTGTATATTATGTAGTCTTCAGCGACTAGCTTTTCCATCCTATATAAAGACTGAGGTTCACCAAGTTCTATACATTGGTAGTCTGTTCCTTTTATTCCTGTGTGTGCCACATTCTGCTTTTTTTTAACCATAGAAGGACAATTACATTTACAATTTGAAGATCAGAGCAAAGCTTCAATAAAAATCCATATAGAAACTATATGTAGATGAAAGTTCTCATTAGTCTGGACTAAATCTATGGCAATTAAATTGCTGGGTGATAAAGTAAATGTATGCTTAATGTGACTTACTTTATAAAATACCATTGGGGGCTGGAGAGATGACTCAGCAGTTAAAAGAACTTGCTGTTTCTCCATTGGAACCAGGCTTGATTTCCAACACCCATGTGGCACCTCACAGCTATCTGTAACTCCAGCCCCAGGGAATCTCATGCTCTCTTCTGGCTTCTGTGGGTACCAGACACAAACAAAGTGCCTAGACACACATGCAGGCAAAACACCCATACACACATAATTGAAAAGCAAATAAAAATAGCTACCAGACTGCTTTTTTTTTTTTCTTACAGTGCTATCATGTCACATTCCCACCGGTAAGTCATGAATGTGGTGATCCATCATATTAGGGCTAAGTCTTTGTATCATCTGTACTTTTATTTTATTTAGGGTCCAATGTGGACCTAAATACTTATTGGATTTCCATCATTTTCACTTCCTGAGGTTTCACCTTCTGGTACTAAATATCTTCCCATAGGCTTGTCTGCCATTCATAAATCCTCCTTTGGTAAATGCTCATTTAAATTAAATTAAATTAAATTGCTTATTTAAAAATTAAAGTTGTTTTCTTCCTTCTGCACTTTGAGTATTCTTGATGAATTATGAGCATAAATCTTTTGTTGGGTATATAAATTCCAATTACATTCTGCCACATGAGCTTCTCTTTACCTTATATTTTGGAAAACAAAATTTTTAACTTCTAGGAAGTCCAAAAAATTAATATTTCATGTTATGGAATGTGATTGTGGCATCACACTTATAAAAATGTATTACATTTATTATCGTTGTGCATGCATGCATGTGCATGCCATACATGTATATAGAGATCAGAGGACAATCTGGGGAGTCGGCTCTTTCCTTCCACCCTATGGGTCCGAGGATAAAATTCATGTCATCATGCTTGGTGACAAGTTCCTTTAGCCAGAGTGGTCTCTTGGTCCCTGTGTATGAACTTCCAATATCTATAAAGATTTTCTCCAGTATATTCTGGCAAATTTTTATAATTTATTCTTAGACAATTGTTATATCTAATTAGACATAATAACTCTGAAATCAATGTTTTTTAGGACATGAAGAAGATGCTATACAGTCAAGCAATTGAAAGAAGCAGGTGTCTCCACCGCAGCTCAGTCCTTCTGTGTATGTCCTTGAAGATTTTTCCTCCTTTAGTTCTGATGATATCGGTAAATGGAATTATAGTTTAAATTTCATTTTTGTCTACTTTGAACTTTGTGATTAGGGCCATCCACAGGTAGGATCACCATATCTTCATGCGAATTCAGTGTTCTATTCTTAAATATTATTTCCCTTAATCTCTCCTTAATTTTCCTTAAGGCCTAATTTGGGTGGCACTGATATCACTACTACATCATTCTTCCTATGTGTCCTTATTCCTGTTTTATGTTTCTATGGCTCCACCAGCTTGCTTGAAATAAGTTCATTGAGCCATTAAGTTTCTATCCCTTCCAAAATGTCTTTCAGTTCTTAAATACAAGCCATATACATTAATACATGTACTGATATTGATCAATTTAAATCTGTAATTATATTATTTTACTTTTCCTTCTTTTTTAGAGCTTATTTGTGATATAGGAATACTTCATACTATTACATTTTAACTTGTTAAAAAATTTATCTTTACCATTTTTATCGATTACTTTGGGGAATATAATAAATACTTGCTATAGCATAAACTTTTTAAAGTTAGTATTTTATCACTTTGAGTAAATGTCCAAAACTTATAAAAATGTAGATCCTTAGTCTCCCTCTGTTTATTCTATAACTATCAAACATTAACTACATTTACATTACATGAAAGTACATAACTAATGTAACTTGCTGTCAACTCTCAAATGTATTATAAAGAATTCAAAAGAGTAGTCTATTACATATACTCAGATATTTATAATTTTCTTTGTTTTTTTATAAATTTTATATAAGCATGCAATGTATTTTGATAAATGAAGTATACCTCTCCTACTCATCACTCTTCTTAGCTCGGTCTACCTCCTTAACTTAATGTCCTCTCTCTTTTAAAACTCACCAAATTCAGTTAGCTGAAGACACCTCACATTTTGGTCACAGGACATGGAGAAATCAAATAGTATTGACTAGGATACTTTCTGCCTACTGGCTAAATGTTATCATACTGGAATGTGCTAAGCAGGGTGCTGTGGAATATTCCTTTACATCAGGTACTAGGGTAGAAAAAATCATTAGATGTCTTACCCAGCTATTAACCCTGCAAGCTGTAATAATGACTTCTCTTTTTGTTTCCTTTTTGCTGACATTGTCATTTTATTCAAGGATACATGTCTTTATTGAAACTCTGTGTGTGTGTGTGTGTGTGTGTGTGTGTGTGTGTGTGTGTGTGTATGTGTGTATGTATGTGTGTGTGTATGTGTGTATGTGTGTGTGTATGTGTGTGTGTCTATCTGTGTGTGTGTGTGTGTGTGTGTGTGTGTGTGTGTGTGTGTGTGTATGGAGTGTATGTTTCTGAGACCTGAGCCCAGGGTCTTAGCTATACTAACCTAGCACATGACCAGTGATCTGCATCAGCAGGGTAGAACTGTTTTTATAATAGGGCTATAAAGATTTGTAAATAGTTCCAATTTCTGTGGCATCATAGATTTGACATCTGTGTTTTTTTGTTTCTCAAGTTAGTCAGATTAAACTGGCTTCTCATATGACAATTAACTTTTCAATCTATTGTGGATATTCAAAAATGTTCCACACAAGTTTTAAAATTTAATTTACTGTATCATGCTGATGCTTTGTTTTAATGAGCCATAAACACAGCTTGTTTCCATCCATAGATTCAAACCTACCTTGGGTGGTTACTATCTCAATATCACTGTTGTTACAAAGCCTTTCACATCCTCCTAAAATGTGCCCCCTGAATGCACAACCTATGCTGCTACCAGTTTCAAGCAGTATTGTCATTTCTGTACTTGAGGTTTGGGAGATGTTGTCTGCAGTCATATCTACTCGTGGACAACCTGGGAACAAACAAAAGTATACATGGAACTACTGGCTGAATCTTCTGAATATCTTCTAAAGTACCTTTGCTTCCCTGGGGCATCTCTTTTTTGGCCTCTGACTAAAATTCAGTTCTTAATTTACGTTGTTTTGCTGAGTACCTCCCCCATATATGTTCAAATCTGGTGCCAAAAGGCAGAAGAACATCAGGACAGAAAAAGAAATGGCCAAATTTCACCCACAGAGTTGTGGCTATTGAAACTTGTAAGTGAAGAGGAAGTTCTCTTTCTAAATATTGACTGTGTGTCCCTGTTGCCTCTGCTGTCCACTGTCCCTCATTTTATAAGGGACACCCCCCCACTCCATGAGTATAGTAGAGAGAATCTGCTGGAACACCAGTCCACAGATGGGCTTCAGAGAGATGCTTACATCCAGACACAATACAGAGAAGTACAGCCAACCATAGATATGTTGATGGTATTTTGATTATGTCTTCTCTGCCTACTCATTTGCTACTATTTCCATATTAGAGCTTCCTGTGCATCCTGTACTATTATATTGACTTCTTTCAGTGGAGAAAAAAAAAAAAAAAAAAAAAAAAGGATAAGGCAGGAGAGTGCTTACTCCAATTTACACAGAACCAGTCTCCTTATTTTCATTTAAAGGCTCTGCAATATCCTACAAAAGACTTCTTTAAAGTTTTTCCCCATGTTTTCTGAAAGATGTGTATCATCAGAAACCAATTTTCACCTAACATTTATAAACAACATGCAGAGTTATAGTTGTTCAGAAAGGCTTTTAAAGGCATCATTTTAATATAATCCTTAAGCTATTACTAGTCTTTTAGGAAAATAAGTTCTTGGAAGTGATATGGTGCTATCATATCATATATCATATCATACGGACAACTTCACTCTGTCTGTGATTAAGAAACAAATGCTCTTATTGAGGCTACATTTAAGCATTTCAATGACATGTGTAGACCTTCCTCTAAGTTATATAATGCTCTTTGGGATTAGAATGCAATTATTAACTATTCAGAATCATTAATCAATTAAGCTTTCTAATTTTTTCTACACATAACGTTTTTATTGATTCTCTGGAACTTTCACTGATCACAATCACTTACCAGCCCTTCCATATCCACTCCCCCTTGTGGCCGCCCCTTCCCCCACCACAAAAAAAAAGAAGAAAAAATAAATAAAAATAAGAGGAAAAAAAAAAGTCCACCTTGTGCTATCTATATACTCACTGGAGCATGGCCAAATTCATGACCAGCCCCTTAATTAGAACTGAGTCCTTCCCCTCCCACACCTCCGCCAGAAGCCATCAATTGTGGTAGGTTTTTCTTCAGCCTCTTTGTCACACTTCTTAAAAGTTCTCTTCAGTAGCTTCCTGTCTAGGCTATTACTTTTTTTGAGAGGGGAGGGGAGCTGGTAGGGGTTGTCACAAAAGCCTTCCATGTCTCTCCCTTTCAATTGTGCATCTGCAGTAATTGATATCACAGAAAAAGGTAGCCTCCTTGATCTTCACAGATGGATCATGGGCCTATACTCAATTTCTGGTGACAGCACAGACCATGACCACCCTCCCTGCTGCAAAAGGACCATGGACCCAGACAAGGTCCTAGGAGGCTGCCTGGACTATGGACATCAACATGGCCTTCGGTGGTAACATGGGCCCCCGGACATCAACACAAACCCCAAATGCAGACAGACCATGGGCCCAGACTTGGCCCTTGGTGGCAGGTTGGGCACAGATACCACTCACATCAGTATGGTCTCTGGTAGCAACATGGCCTACAACATCAACATGGCCTCAGGCTTCAGCAAAGATCTCAGACATCAACATGGCCATCAGTAGTAACTTGGATCATGGATATCAACACAGATATGAGCTGCAGTAGAGCCTCATGTGCTCAAGAGCCAGATGTGGCCCTTGGCAACAGAACAGACCCAGACATCACATGGTCTCAGGTGGCAACACAGGCTACTCACATCACTTTAGCCCCCAGTGGCATCATGACTTACAGTTATCTACATGTCCTTCATAGGTAACATGTAACAGACATCATCCTGCCCCCAATCAGGGCATGGCAAGGTGTGGCATTGGCCGTCACTGGCCTGGTTGGCTCTCCCAGCTGTTAGTTCACACCAGACTGGGTCAGGATGGAGCTTGGGCCCCAGCTGCTGGCTCTTCCCTAAGCTTTGTATTTTGGTTCTCCATATTCATTGCACTACCACCACCTGATGCACAGAGCACACTGTGGTATAACTCTTCTTTAAAGAGGAGTGTAGACACAGACTAGATGATTACTAAAGGTAAAAGAAAGCAGAGTTGCAAAATCAATCCCTGTAAGTGTATCTGCCCAAGACTATTCGACAAGTATGTGAACAATAGATCCTTTGATTTTAAATTTCTATGTAACAGAGGGGCTGAAGAAAGGATTCCAGTATGACTTTACATTTCCTGAAGCCACACAAACAAACACAGATGAGGAGATTATTACAATAAACAAGGGGTTCTTTTATTTATGAAAAAAAAACTCTCAGAATGAATTTTCTTGGCCAACACACCTAAGTAAATCTTTGGCTTCCTTTAACAAACATTACAGGCATCTGCACTCTTATTCTGTTTTTAGTGACCTCTCAAGAAGAGATACAGTTCAGCTTGGAGTCATTTGTGGTCATCAATAATCAACCTAGCAATGATGACAGAAAGCACTGCTTTATGTGATATACTTTTGCCATGTAGCATGGGTCAGAATTCCTCTCCTTGGCAACTTGTCAATAATGGATGGAGTCATCACATACAATGCATGAGGCAACAAGAACTAGGAAACGTGTGCCTAGAGTGGTTTCGAACATCCTAATGTTCAAAACACATTATAAGAAGAATTTTATTTTGATTTTTATATCTGGGAGGTTTTTAAATTTTATTTACACTCTATGTTCTTATGTCTTTAAGAAATTTTCATTTACTCTTGCCTCACAACTGGGTATACATTATTTTTGTGTCTGTGTGTAAATGTTTGTGTATTGTGCATTGCAAATACAAGCTTTCTAGTTTGGTATTGAGGCCTAACTTTGTAGATCAGGGGTAGATTCTTAACCTTTCCATTCAGGGCTCCAGTTGTGAATGATAGACTTGAGGTGTTCACATAGTCCTTCTTTGTTTCAGTGGATGGCCTACTGCCTAAGTGTTCAATTTGTGACCACATTTCCCTCTTACAGAAAACTTGTTCAAACTGGCAGACCCCTCAAGGCTCATGCTTGACTTGTGCCCATTTTATGGCCACTTAATAGTCACTCACATGAAATACATGTATTTTAATATTTATAGATCCCAGAGGGGAGAGAATAGCATTCTCATTCAGGCAATAATGAGGAAAGAGCTATGAGATACATGCTCAACTAGCAGGTAGACAACAAGATAGAGTGCAGGACCTACCGACTAAAACTTCCAATGGGGCCCAGAGCATCATCAAGCAGATTTTTACACAAATATCTAATTAGTGGACTAGTGCAAAGAGTCATGAGTTCCACGTGTGGGTGCTATGATGGGTAGGTGATTGTAGCAGTACATCTAAGCAAGCCATGCAGGATATGCAGAGCACTGGGTGAGTCATAAAAGTTGTATCTCACTGTCTCATGGAGAAATGAGTCTTCTGGAATGACTACCTTGAGAGGTTAGGAAGAGATATGGAAATGAAAACTTCATCAAGAGTTGCTTCCCCCTCCATGTAGTATGAAAAAGTTAAATTTATATTCAAAGTAGATACCAACGCAATGAATAAAAGATACAAGAACTCATTATAAATGATTTTTAATGCATAAGTCTTAATCAAGTTGAGTCACTGTAAAATGTTGCCATACACTGGGCAGTGTAAACAACAAGCAATTATTTCTCACAGCTCTTGGAACCAAGAAGTCCCCAGTTAGATATCCAATGAGGTCTTTCTTTCTGACTTAAAAAGAGCTATCTTCTCTCTGCTTCCTTCTATGGTGAAAAATTAAGAGAACGGTGGCAGAAAGCATGTCTCCTCTCTTGTTTGCTCAAGAGTACCAGTCTTCTCATAGAAGCCCCACTCTCATGACCTAACTCTATCTCCCAAAAGCTTGACCTCCCACATAAAGTGTTAAGATTTCAACATGTGAATTTGAGAGAGACATAAACATTGAGTCCGTAACAAGGATGGTGCCAATATGCTTCCTGATTCTTCTTGTTTAAAATGTTCAAATCAAAGTGATGTGATATCAAGAGAATGGTTTACATAGGAAAGCTTTCACTTGGTGGCAGAGATATGTACATATTTTACCTCACCTATATTAGTTAACTTCCTCTTCCTATAGCAGATGCTGGGGAAAAAATCAATTTATAAAGAAAGGTTATTTTAGTGCATAGATTTGGAGACTCTAGCTCATGATTTATTGATAGCTTTAGACCTTAAGCAAAGCAGATGAGGACTTTATGGCAGAGCAAACCCCTCACCTCATGGCTGGGAAACAGAAGACAAAGGAAGGACAGTCACTATCACTATCCTCTTCAAGGGTACACTCTCAATGACCAAAAGACATCCTGCTACTTCCTACGTCTTAAGGATTCCACTAGCTTCTGATAGCAACTAGCTTTGCACCAGGCCTTTATGATATATGCTGCTGGGGGAACATTTCAACTATAAACTACAGTACTACTTTGAGTTTATTTCTATCTAGGCCTGAGAGAAGCAAGGGAAGAGATTAAAAACACACAACATTCTCCATCAAATATGACCCTGTGGTTTGTTAAATACCTTCTGTGTAATGACACGAAAGTCTTTGTCATCTGGGCAGCCATATTCATATCTAGCCTAGCATTAGTCTATGACTGCCTTAGTTTATACTTCTATTGCTGTGATAAATACCACGACAAAAAGCAATTTGGGGAGGAAAGGGTTTATTTTATCTTACACTTTTATATTGCAGTCCATCATTAAAGGAATCCAGGGAAGGAACCAGGAAACAGAAACTGAAGCAGAAGCCTTGGAGGAAAATTTACTGGCTTCTTAAGTTTGCTTTCTTGTACACCCCGGGGCTACTTGCCCAGGAATGATATACCTGCAATGGTAGGCTGTGTCCTTCCACATCAGTATGCAATAACACATACTGGAAACAAAAAAAGAGGATGCGAATTTGAAAGATAACAATCGGGATAAACAGGAAAGTTAGGAAAAAGGAAAGAAAGGAGAGAAATAATGTAATTATAACCTGAGAAAATAAAAGAAATACTTCAAATAAAAACAGAAAACGTGCTCCATAGACTTGCCTACATGACCATCTCAATTGAAATTATTTGATGATCACAAATGTGTCAAGCTGGAAAAGAAAAAAAAAAAAGAAAAGTGTACTAGAGTTTTAACTTCATTTTTGTCTAGAGAAGAAAAAAATATTTTCTATTTTCTTTTCAATGTTACAGAGGTAGATAAGTAATGGATATAAATGCACTATGTTATTAATGAATAAATATGAGATATGTGACATATTAGAGAAAGTAACTACTTCAGGGAAAGGCTTCAACAGTCAACATTAAATTCCCTTAATAACATGTATCTCTAAATTGCAGTATATTAAACTTGCTTATTAAAATGGATTTTCCATTACATTTTAGTTCTAAACTCATAGGTCTTCCTTATTAATATTATCTTAAAAATAAGTGATTTATACTGAGACTTTTGTGTTGTTCCCCATTCTTATGTTTTGGAATTATATCAAAATTGTTTTCAAAAGAAAATGAATATTGTTAAGATATCTCGCCACATGCCTCACTTTAGCTCAACAAAATAATCTATATAAGACTTATATTTCTCTTTAATAAGCATTTCAACAATCAGACTCATTCAGGTTTTTTTAATCTCTTCTTAGAATCTCATTATATTCATATTTTAATAGTAATTTAAAGGTTAGGAGACTCTGGAGTCAAGCGTCAAACTACATTCCATTGTGAATGATTAAAATTATGACTTTCTAGATTTCAATGTTTTAATAAAAGAGTAAAATTAGTTATTTGTTGAATAATTCTATACAGAAAGTAGAAATCACAGTATCTGCCCTTAAGGATTATTAGTGAAGAGAATCTAACATTATATTCAAGCAGAATAAAATTACACTAACTTTGTAGTTAAAGGAACAATATGGAGGGATCTTTATTCTAAATTGCCTATTCATTTGGTCATGACAGAGGTTTATTTAGCCTCATCTCCATGCCATATACTGTGTTAAGTAGGACTTAAGAGATATCATAATGAAAGTAATACATAATGATAACCCAATAGGCTTATCATTTGGCCCTTTAAGAAATAATGGACAAAAGTGAGAATTGTGGCCAGGGATGAAGTTTAAATGTAGGGTTGTGAGTGACTCTGAGATGCTGTTAAGATCTGTGAAAGGCCTCCCCTAATGTTCTAATGTTTTCTGCCATGGAGGTGTTCCTGACACAATCTTACCAACCATTGAGTATTCCTATCATGGTGAATAATTATCATGGAGAGGGAGATCTGAATTACTTTTTAAGGTAACTATTTTGTAGATGCTTAGGAGAGTTCTTAGAAACAAAAATAATATTGATAGCCAGAGCTCAAAGCAAGGCATAGTATGCCTACAAACACATTTGATAAATTAGAGCCTGAGACAATTACCTGTCAGATCTACCTATGAAGCCTTGTCTCAAGTCCTGCTTTCTGTTGTATTGTTTAATTTAGTTTTTCGTTTGTCCCTATGCATTGAAGTTAGCCACCCCCATTCTGGTTTTGATATCTTACATTAAAGGAATCAGTAATTGATCATGACTTTATAATTGCCTGCAAAGATCAGATTATTGCTCTGTTAACTGTTTTCACACCTCTAATTCCCTCGTTGCCTTTAGAAGAGGCAATTCTATCATAAGACACAACTGCATTTAGATTCAGAATTTATTTTTCATATAAAGGGGTGGTTTCTTTTAATGTCAACAAGTAGAAACAATAAGAAATAAATGTGGAGAGGAAATAATGAAAGACATTAACAAAGAATTTGGGGGAAATGCAGGAAGTTTTAGGGATTCAATGAGTACTGTGATTTGAGTGTAGAGTGCACACAGACTAAGCTCAGGGTGTAAAAATGTCATCATAGCGTGGGGTTGTAACACGAATTGCTAAATGGTCTTATTAATAAAAAATCCAGAGCCAAATATTGGGGTAAAAACCTGAGAGATCAGAGGAATAGGAAAAGCCACAGACAACCTCACCTCACCAACATCTCAGTCTCCATAGAGACCTACTTCCTGTATACCCACGCCTATATGCCTTTCTGTTCTACCATCTCATTTCCTCTCTCTGCCCAGCTACATTACTTCCTGTCTGCCTGTACAGACCTCCAGACCTCTATGGTTAGTGCTGGGATTAAAGGTGTGTGTCACCATGCCTGGCTGTGTTCCCCAGTGTGGCCTTGAAATCACAGAGATCTGAATGGATCTCTGCCTCCTGAATGCTAGGATTAAAGGTGTGTGCTACCATTGCCTGGCTTTTATGTTTAATATAGTGGCTGGCTTTTTCCTCTGATCCTCAGGTAAACTTTATTAGGGTGCACAATATTGAGGGACACAGTACATCACCACATGGGATGTATTAATTTGGTTTGTTAAACAATGGATAAGCCTGTGTGTCTAATAATCACAGCAGGGGACTGTAAGTTGCAGAGGGTGGGGGATTGCTTGGTTTCTGGAAGACAACTAAAGGGTCTGTTATCTAACAGAGATGAGGAGCATGATATGGACAATGAAGATAATAACTACTATAACAATCTTGACAGTACAAATTGCCTAAGATTCTGAAGAGGTAAAACATAAAGCCAGGGAAATTAAGAAGGGTACATACAATTAAGAAAAACTTCTGAAACAAGGGAGAGAAATGGCTTCTAGAAAGGGAAGGGAGCTAATGGTGGAAGGCAGAGGTGAAGGTGGTCATTCTGTGCTTGGATGAATGAGAACAGAAACTTAGAGACTTGGAAGTCAGAGCAGTATTGGCGACCAAGGGCCTATTAGTATATTGGGCTAATAATTAAAATCAGAAGATGCGTAAAAGTGGCAATACAACACAGGGAGTGAGTCTGAACTGCTTTCCTCAAGACATGTTTTACGACAAAAGGAAGAAAGAAATGGCTACTCCACAACTGCTGTTTCAAGATAAGACTTAAGTACTGCAATTTTAATAAAGGATGGCAGATCACATGTAAAATGATTGGAAAAAAATATAAGAATATCATGTCCATGTCAGTTACTGAAAGTAAAAAATAAAGAAACACAAATGTAAAACATACCTATTAAAACTGGAAGGAAAGCCTACCAAAACAATGGAGGAATTTGAAAGATAATACAAACTAGGAGGCTCTCGATAAAAACCTTACCATGAGCAAATAGAAACATGAACAGCAACCTCAAAGAATATGTGAATTGGTAATAAAGAGGGTGCTTTAAAAGAGTAGAAACTTTGTGAAAAATCACTTATGGTTAGCAGAATTAATAATCAGTGAGTTATTATAAAAATTACCTCGGATGGAAATGGTCCCCATCTCAAAGCTCTCATTTGTAGTTACAAATCAAACACTTGTAGTGGATGTTCCAAGATACCTTTATATTTATCAATCTTAGATAAAGGATGCTGAAATCATGTGATCAAACTGAGCAAGCATCATGAATTCCAAGACTACACAGAGAAAATCCACAGTTCTGACAAAGACATGACAGTGGTGCCTGTCAGACTAGGTAGGGAAGGAAAAAAGATGTCATGGCAGACTGTGGGGAAGAAAGAAGAGTTTACATTATAGTGAGTTTAGAAACTAATAGATTGAACTAGGCATGCAGCTTGTAAATGTAATCCTAGTATTTGTATAGCTAAGGTAGGAGGAGTGTTACTAGTTCCAGGCCAATTTGTGTGTGCAGCATAGTGATACCTTGTCTAAAAAAATTAATGAACTTATATTTAAAAAAAAAAACATGTGTGGATTTCTATGTTTAGACCTAAGGTCATGACATGGTGCTCTTGGGAAAAATAGGAAAGGTCATCTCTCAATTCCTCTGCAGTGGGCATATACTTTTGCTTACCCAGTAAATACTGAAGTGATAACAACACATAGTCTTGGGCTACATTTCCTTCTTTTTCCACACATTTACTCTAGATAATATCTAGCACCAAGAGTTTACATATCAGTTACTCATACATTGTCCCTCCAAGCTATTTCTACTGTTGTTTTGTAATGATTTCTTACCCATGTTACTTACAAGTTCAACTATACTGCCATCTCCAGTGGTTGACATTTTAATTTTAATAAACGGAGCAACTATCCCCAAGCTGCTTAGCCAAGGACTCTGGAATCAACTCTTGCTACTTCCTTCCACCCCTATATCTGCATTTTATCCATCTGCAAGTCTACATACTCCTCCAAGCACCTATTTTGAAGCTAATTGCTATTCCACCCCCACTTCCACCATTACCTATCAAATAGAACTGAACAATAGCTATGTTTCTTGGTATTCTGTTTTCCACTATCACCCACAATAACAGTTTCACACAGCAACCAAAACAATCATTCCAAAGCTCAAACCAGAATTAAATCCACAAAAGACTAACACTGACCTGTAATGAGAACCAAATTCTTTATTGTACATGGTCTTCTGGGAGATGCCCTGATGTGGTACATTGTGTCCTCTAACCATTTCCATATATGTGACGCTGGCCTCCTTCCTGTTACTTCTGCATCTTTCATCTTGTCATTTTATGATCATTATGATATCTGTTCTGTCTGCAAGATGTCTCTCCTATACCATTTTTTTGGCCATATTCAAGTCACAGTTCAAAAGCTCTTGGGTAACATAACAGTCTGAAGCTGCCTCCTGGTCAGTATTTAGCACCTCTCTGCAGCATCTTTGCCGTACTTTTCTCATTGTTGTAACACAGAGGTCATCACAGGGCAGCTCACAACATGTTGGACAGGAAGCAAAGAAGAACAATAATAGGAAGGAAG
This sequence comes from Peromyscus attwateri, assembly GCA_902168425.1. Lineage (NCBI taxonomy): Eukaryota > Metazoa > Chordata > Mammalia > Rodentia > Cricetidae > Peromyscus > Peromyscus attwateri. The sequence goes on from CABHPP010135599.1 coordinate 44,362, forward strand.
CCAGGATGAAATAGAGGTCCAAAGGACACACTCCCAGTGGAATATTCCTACAACCAGTCCCCACTTTCTACAACTCTATCATCTCCCAGATAATCTACTCATTGCTTAAAACTCATGGTATGTGCTTAACTAACATCCAGGATATCTCTCAATCTGATCAAGCAGTAAATCAAGATTAATCATCGAAGACCTTATAAATCCCTGCCCTTAGAGCTAAGAGTTGGCTCAGTAGATAAGAATCTTTGATGCTTTTGCAGGGTTTCATTCTCAGCCCCTATATGACATTTTATAACCAATTGTAACTCCAGTCCCAGGGGATCTGACATCGTCTTCTAACTTTCATGGGCACTAGGCATGCACATGGTGCACATGCATACACATGCAGGCAAAATACTCATACACACAAAATAAGAAAATAAATCTAAAAAATTTTATAGACCTCTGTCCTTTTATTTATTTTTCTATCTGACACACTCTAGATACAAACTTTGTTTGTCTTCTTCATCACTATATCCCTAGCACCTGAGACATTTTCTGGTATATTAAAATACACTTGAAATAAATAAGTGGATAAAATAATTGAAATTGATCTTATCATTACAGATTACTTACAGTCAATACATAGTAATGAAGAAATTAAAACGTATATCTTCTCAAATCAGTCCTTATCTTGTTTCTCAATTAGTGTACCAAGGGGGACAGAGCTACCTTCTTTGAGAATCAATTCAAATAATAGTGCAGCTTTGTCCTCCAGTGACCTGATACTAATCTCTGATCTACTTATTGATGTTGCTTTGGAGACTATTCATCCCATTATACTAATAGGTAACATATTCACTATTAAGCACCATAGTTCTCCACATGTGGGGCACATAATTAATATAATAGCAATACTTAGTACTAATCGGTATGAATATTTATTCTCAGCTTACCTTTCACTTTTCCACTCCTCTTTGAAAGGTAAGTAGCTACAATTTCCAACCAAAAATATTATATAATGAAAGCCTATAAAATAGCATTATTACTTTCATAAATACTTTTTAATATACTCAAACCAAACCAGGAGATGAACCATCAAAGAGTGATCTTGTATCTACAGAGCCATTCCTGACTCTGAATATTCAAAGTTAGAAGACACAGAAGTGAAAAGGAAAAAAAAAAACAATTCAAACTTTCACAAGAAGGACATTTACTAGGTGACAGAAATTTTTATCTTTCTACCCAGATTGTTTTGCCTTTTCCTAAACATCTGTTGCCATGTGGGGCTTCTGTAGAGCAGAAGGCTCATCAATGATGTGGCTAGATTGAGAATCTGAATATTTAAATCAGTCAAAGGAACAAACTGCAGGATTGTATGTTTTAGAAATTTATTTTTAAATCAACTTTTTCTTCTGGGGGTTTCTATTGACAAAGGAATTGGTGTTGGGAGTTGGGAAAAATTGCCTACATCATCTTACATAATACCACTCTGAATCTTGCCTTGGGGAGATAGTTAAATCTGTTTTCCAACATCATTAAAAATTCCCTGAATTATCAATTATTGAAAGTTGCCACCATTATAGTCCTATTTGTATTCTTCATACAGGAAGGATTTAATCTGTAATGTTCATTAGCTGGTGCATCACTTTTGCTGCCAGCTATCCAACATATGACCTTTGCTATCGCAGCAATCAACCCCCCTCTGCAAGAAGCAATGTCACACAGACATCTGCACAGGTTGCTATCAACAGATGGAACGTGAAGGAGACTACACAGAGTGCAGTGGTGCAAAAGTTGCAAAACTGTGGGTTCCTTTGAGGAGTAAGAAAGTCATTCACAGCAATGAACATAACATGTTACACCATTTGTTTTCCTAGACATTCTTGTCAGTATTCCTACAAGTAGTTCTTAGTGTCCATGGATGTGTTTGTTGCTAAAATGAAAGTGTAGAGAACAATGCTTTGAAAGCATCCATTAATCATTTATCATCATTGTCTCTAGGGTCCTGCAAGTTTTTCTTGCCAAACATTTCCACTAATTTTATGAAAGCACCCGGTTTCATTACCTAGTCTTATCTGTCTTTCTTCACCAACAGAATAAACTTTAAGAATTAATTTTAGTTAATAATTTCACCAAGATTTTGTTGAGATACTAACAAGAAAAATCTAGAACAATTTTTCCCATATAATAAAAAATACATTCCATTCCATAAACTTTGAATTTGATCAGAAGTTCTTTTAGTAGGCATTCACAGGGCAGGTTAGCATCTATATTAGCATAACCATTATGGAAAAAAATATTAAGCTCTTTATTAGACTATCAGGTGTTTTAGATAGTAACACAGCTTCATGGAGTTAAACAAATGCAACATAAACAAAAGTAACACACCTTAAAATAATATTCCCCAACATGTGTCTATCAATAGGAAAATAGTTTTGCTTCATTTTGTTTTGTTTTTAGTGGCCTATACAATCAATAGACTACTTTTCAGCCACAAAAAGATGGAAAACTATTTAATGGATATTTAATTAGGTGAAATGAAACATAGAAATATAAACACTACTATATAATCTTACTCATATATGAAATCTAAAAAAGTTGATTTCATTGAAGTTGGGTACCAGAGGCCAAAAAGAATGAGGAGAGGAAGAACAGGAGAAATTTTAAACAGGTGCTAAGTTACTCTAAAATCAGAAACATAAATTCTGTTGTCACACAGTAGGGTGAAAGAGATGATAATGAAGTACTCTATATTTCAAAAAGCTAGAAATAAAGGATGTTAAATCTTTGCATAATACAATAATAACTGCATGAAGTAACAGAAACACCTACCATGTTGTGCACATTATACAATGTATACATGTATCAAAACATCACATAGTATCCCATAAATACATACCACTTTTAATGTAAAAAGTTGAAATGAATTTTTAATACTGGTATCTTACAGCTTGGAATTCCCAAATGGTTAAAATTTTCACATAAGGATACTACTGGTATTTGTTAAGGTAAGTCAATTGTACATAAACTAGTGTCTAACAAGCCTTGAATACAACTCAAGATTTTAATATTTATTTTATTTATTCTTTAAGAATTTCCTTCATGCATACAATGTATTTTGACCACATGCACCCTCCCTTTCCCTCTTTGACTCTTTCACCACATTCCCTCCAAAATTCATGCCCCCTTTTTTAACCCACTGAGTCCAGCTTTTAACATATGCAAGGGTATAAATCCATTCATTGGCATGTGAGCAAGCTACCAGGAGCCATACCAGTGAATAATACTGATTCTTGCTGAGGACAATTTTAAGAGCCATGCCATATTGCCTGCCTGAGTTGTTTCTGTTGTCCAGTATTGAGCCATTAATCAGAAACTTTTGACATGCCTGGACAAGTCGTGAATTATTAGAAAATAGCTTAACATTTCCTTATCTTTCACAACACTGACCATTAGTAACAATGTTTTGTGTTTGGGTTGCTTGGCAACTCAACAGTCCCCTGATCTTTTCCCAAAGGAAGTTTCCTGGTCTGCTTACTGTAAAACCCACCTGAGAAAAATGAAATTTTGCAGCTTGATCAGAATACTGTCTTGCTGTCAGTTCTTTGTGTCTCTTGTCCCTTTCATTCACCATTCCCCCTTCTAGGGTGTCTGCTGAAG
>CABHPP010135600.1:0-24950 GCA_902168425.1 Peromyscus attwateri
CCAGCTAGACACAGAAGGAGCAGGAGATGAACCTGTCACATTAATAAAGGTACTGCCACATGGCAGAGCATAAATAAGGAATATGAGTTAACTTAAATTTTAAGAGCTAGTTAGTAACAAGCCTGAGCTATTGACTGAGCACTTAGAATTTATATTAAGTCTCCAAGTCAGTTATTTGCAAAGTAGCTGGTTATTTGGTTGCAGGCAGTTGGGACAGGAAAATCCTGCCAACAAATTTCAATAAATTCACTGGTTCATTAAACTAGATTTAAGTAGAATGATTTCTTTGGTCACTGGTTCCCTATTGAAGTGAATAGATTTTTTTTATAGCTCCCTGTGAAAGTCATACCATATGTGTCTCTACACAGGGCCAGAGATGAAACTCAAATCTGACTTTTCTGAGCAGTAAACAAAGTCCTGAAGTTTCTGTTCCTAGTTTTACAAGCTGCTACTGATGAAGGAAGGGGCCCATCACTAATCATCTTCAAGCCTATATGACTAGCTATCTAGCAATGCCCTGTAAGAGTAGAAACCCTAGAATATTTTATGGGATGAGTAGCAGGTTGATTTAGCTACTTCCATATGAAATAGGTCATACAAGGACTTAGGGTGTCTACCCTTGACATTCCAGCCTTAGTGGACTCTCAAGGAGACTCAGATTGATGGAGTGAGATTGCCACGGGACTTTTGGTGGATCACATGGAAAAGAAGAGATAAAAGTTAAGACAGCAATTAAGTACAAGGTCCACGGAGGAATAAGATCATTAGCAAAGTTAAAACAGGTATAACCCATTTCTACTATGAAAATCTGGAACTCCAACATCAAAGCTATTTATCAAAAGTGATGGTGGTGTCTGCCATAGCTTGAATCTGTTCTTGTACATCCTGTGAGGAAGATGAGATGTTAATGGGATAATCAGAAAAGCACTTAGTCTTATTCAAATATGGCACTATAGATGGAAAAATGGAAACTAAATCACTACACCAATGGGGAAAAATTGAGTTTGGTGATTGTTTTAGTTAGGGTTACTAACGCTGTAATGATGATCATGGCAACTCTTATGAAGGAAAGTAATGAACCGGGGCTGACTCACAGTTCAGACGTTTAGTCCATTATTGTCACGGCAGGAAGCATGACAGCACACAGGCAGGCATAGAGCTGGAGCGGTAGCTGAGAGTTCTACATCTGGATCTGCTGGGGGCAGCAGGAAGAGAGAGACACTGGGCCTGGCTTGGGCGTTTGAAACCACAAAGTCCACCCCGAGTGACACACTTCACTCCAACAAGGCCACACCTACTCTAACAAGGTCATCCCTCCTACTCTCTCTCAAGTAGTACCACTCCCTAATGACTGACCAAGCATTCAACTATATGAGCCTATGAATAGGACTAGCCATTCCTATTCAAACCACCACGGGAATGATGTAACACAGGTAAGTTAGCAGGATGATCTAGTTTTCATATGGGGTATAGGAAGGCAGAAACAGGGCCAGTGAGATGGCTTGGTGGAGAAAGGCGCTTTCCTCTAAGATTGACAGCTTGAGTTCAGTCCTTCAGACCCACTTGTAGAAGGAGAGAACAGACTTCCACAAGTTGTCTTCTGACTTCCACAAGTACTCTTTGATGTGTGTGAATGCACACATGCATGTGCATGTGCACACAGACACACATACATTTCTAATAAATGATAAACAATAAAATAATAAAAAATTAAAGACAGAAGAAACAAATACCTGAGTAGTAAGGCATGGCTTTTTAACAAAGGAGCAGAGAGGAGTAGTTCAGTTCTTTGCTCTTTGAACAGCTGTGCACTGACTTTCCCAGGGGCTCCTGGGAAGTATATATATAGTCAGGAGGCTCTCCTGTCTAGCTTTTAAGTTGGAAGAGATGATCAAACTGACAGTTCCTCAGACCTGGATGATTATTGTTCCAGTTGAAAAAGAGATTTATCATATTCTTCCAATGGCTCGAGCAGTCTCTACAACACGTACTCTTTGATATCCTGTTGGAATTCACTAAGTCTAGAGGCAAATATGCTTGAGGACTGGGTTTTATAATCCATGAACAGATCTGAATTTAGAAAAGGGGACCCATGAAACACCTCAAAAGGACTTAAGCCAGGGGTTGAATGAAAACCTATAGAAATTCTAGAGAAGGCCATTGGAATGTTGGCCTCTAAGTAAGATAAGAGAAAGCTTTTCAATAGACAGCATTATGGTGTGACTGGCATATTCCACTTTTCTACAGGACTAAAGCTTCAAGAGCAGTGACAATAATATCTAATTCCCAGAGGTTTAGCTACAGACTGAGTGACCTGGGAAGGAAAGGAAGAGCCATTACCACCTTGAAAAGATCTTGGGAGGCCAAATCACAAAGAAAATTTCATAGCCACCATTGGAGTATTACAGGGGGACTAACAGAGAGCTAAAAGTCCACAATGGAGGAATTTGCTAACTAGGGTAGAAGTCCTGCCTGGGCTTCAGGCCAGAGAAAATATTTTTTTATGGTTAGTAAAAGCTTAAGAGTCCTTTAATCTGGTTATAGCTGGGTGGTTGTGATTATCCTACCTGGCATGCCAGTAGCCCACACTTGGGGTTAGGGGGAGGCCTGTGAGGCCTGATTCACTCTTTTCCTCAAGCTAAAGTCTAGTCTAGTTCTGTTTTGTGTTTTTTCCAATCATTTCCATTCAGTGGCTATACTTAATGATTGGGTGTTTAAATGTCATGTAGGGAGCCCCAAATTCATCATTTTCTTTTCCTCTTAGGTAAGTTGAAGTCCTTAGGAGTTACATTTATGAACTTAGGATGAAGCCCTCACTTCTTTTAGTTTTGTCCCTATCAGGAGGACCATCTATTGGGATGGGTCCAGGTAGTGCTGACCATGTGGCATCCCTTAGAAGACTGAAGACATTTCCCACTGAAATGAGCCTCCTTTTGTTTCAAAATGTGCACTGGTTACAGTCCAAACTTGGGATTCCCCACCACCTCTCTATTCAGCTGGAGCTGTAGGATCACTTAGCCATGTCCCATCATCCCCTGGGACCTGGCTAATCTGGGGAAGAGGCCAAAACATCAGCTGTCCTCTTAGCTTCCTTATCCTTGATGGCTTTGACCTACAAGTAAGGCCAGCTACACCTGTCTCGAAGAGTTAATGGTGGTTTAAATTTTAGCATAACACTTACATAAAGTTTGACAAAGATGATTGTTCAATGAATCTGGGATCTTTCGAGCCTTAGTTTCCCTCGTAGTTCAAAGGCTGACAAAGTTAATAGAAATTATAAGCAATTATCGTCATAAAATACAGAATCTCTTTTCTCTGGTTTTTATGAGCAAATTAACATTTTAAGGAAACCTAATTGTTGTAGACAGACAATCAGGCTACAGTTCTACCTAGTATCTTGAGATTGAACTTACATACTTTTAATAATGTTTAATTATAGCCAATTTGATTAAATTTATACCACCTTTCTTTAAGCTTGAACTTGCACAAAATTTGTGACATACTTTAACCTTTTGGGTTTTCCGTAATCGCTTTCCATTTCCATCTTAAATAACACTTTAAGATAAAATTTATTTATTATATACAGCTCTTTTCATCAAGAAGTATTACCTTTTTATAACCAGAAGTATATTCTTAAACCTATAACTTTGACATTGATCTCTTACACTTGGGAGTTTCTTTCTGTCTTATTTGCCTTTATAAAATTCTTAAAAGCCTAGTCCACAGCTGATCACATTCTGTCTTTACTGTGGGGGACCCACCCCCACCTTTTGCCGCAGGGTACTCTTGAGGAGAGAGGAATAAGAGATTTAGATAGAAGATAGAGGGGAGAGAAAAAGACAGAAACACAAGATAGCCTCGGGAGGGCCTGAATCCTTATTCGCCAGCCCAGAACTTTATTCAAAAGGGCTTTTTTATTTTATTTTTTTATTTTTTATTTTTGGTTTTTCGAGACAGGGTTTCTCTGTGTAGCTTTGTGCCTTTCCTGGAACTCACTTGGTAGCCCAGGCTGGCCTCGAACTCACAGAGATCCACCTGCCTCTGCCTCCCGAGTGCTGGGATTAAAGGCGTGCGCCACCAACGCCCGGCTCAAAAGGGCTTTTTATAACAATGCCAAGGGGTGAGACAAAAGATCTCCCCCTTGCTAGATACAGCCCATTGCAGACCCTACCAAACACCTGGTACCCAGGCCTGTGATCCAATCATCCTCTTGCGCAGTCCTGCTGGTAAAGCAAGCTCAGCTCTCACTAGGAAACCTCTGTGGGCTCACACACTTTACCAGACATATTTGGCTAGAGGATGATATTAAAGGCTATAAGTTATAGTCAGATCTCTCTAACATATAACAAATTATCTGCTTATATTATGAATCCAAGTTAAGCCCCCATTTTACAGTTTGGGAATCAAATTTATTCTAGTCTGGAAAGATATATACATGAGGTAAGTCAATAAAAATAGAAGCAGGCTTACCATCCAGAAGAGAGAGCAGAAGCACTGGTAAGTGCCTGATAAATACTCATCTCACACAGGAGTTTAGGAATCATGAGTAGCATGCCTGCCTGATTCCAGAGTGGCCCTGGTCAGTAGTGACCAAGTTCCATAATCTACCTAGAAACCGGGTGCCGCATGCTTCATCCAATCAATCCCAGAGTTGCTTGGTGAGCAGCGACTAAGTTTCTTAAGCTTCCTGGGAACTACCTGTGGTTCATTCTGGCATTCCTTTGGCTGGCAGAGACCAAGTTTCATCTGTTTTTGTTGGTTTATTTTTTGTGCATAGTAGAAGTATGATCGCTTCTCTGAAGATACAGCATGGATTTCTTTCCTCTAAAGATTAGGAGAAAATCCATAAAATAAAGAGAATTCCTAAGTTCTTTTCAGGACCCAGTGAGCAAGTACACAAAGCAAGTGCCTTAAACCAGAAGCAGCCAGTGTTTGGGATCTCTTATTGTTCCTTTGACTTGATGTAGGAAATGCATATATCTTACTGTATGGCAGCAGGGACATCCAGAAAACATTACCTGAATGTTGCCACCCACCTTTTGAAAACTGCTGAGTTAAGTTAGCATAGATGAGGCAGGAGACAGAACATATATGTGTGTGGCACAAGAGAGTGCAACCTGAGTTATATATGTTTTAAGAAGACAGGTAAAAGAGACCCTATAGCCAGGTGAAGAAGTGTGTAGACTGAGCGAAGTTATAGGTAGAAGGAAGCAGAAAATCCCATGGTCTTAACCATGGGTGCAGAGGTGGGGGTGGGGGTGAGTACACACCCTATAACAACGAAGATGGAAGAAACCTGACCACAACTGGACAGGAACACCAAAATGTGTTTCCAAGATCTAGTTCTTGTTTCCTCTCATCTCCCTGGACTTGTATGCACATGCACGTGTTTGCGTGTGTGCATATGTGTGTGTGTTGTATGTACATACATGTGTGCATGTATAGAGGCCAGAAGAGGACATTAGGTTCTATTACTCTCTGCCTTATTCTTCTGACACAGGGTCTCTCACTGAACCTGGAGCTAAGCTGTCAATCAGCAGCCCCCAGACATCTTCCTGCCTCTTCTCTCCCAGCACTGGAGTTACAGGCATGTGTGTGCAGCCGTGCCTAGCTTTTTGCATGGGTGTGGAATCCAAACTCAGGTCCCCATGCTTACACAGCAGGCTCTTCACTGATGGAGCTACTCCTCTCATGGACTTCCGAAGTCTTTGCCTCCATTCTATAACCTATACACTCATGCATGTAGAGATATAGTGCTGTGTGTAATGTGTGACCTGAAAGTTAATATCAATAATTAAGATCTGGATACCTATGTTTGCCCCAGCCAAGGCTATTCAGGGGTTATTTAAGTGGGGCTACTTGGAAAATTACTGCTAATGAAACCATTCCACCTTGTAAACTGATTGCTATTCAACAAATTCTGCCATTGTGGAAAGGCCCAAATGTGTTCCTCTATGTTTCTAACATGCTCATGACATTTGAACTGTCTCTCTCTGGCCCTAGAGGCCATAGTCTCTTTTAATCTAATATCAGGAGTGATAATATCCTCATTTTGTCATATTCTACTCATTAGAATGTTAAAGTCGTGAGAATATGTAACACTTATGAAAGTTTTTAAAGTATGTGAGATAGCATATAAAATATGGCGTTGTATTTAAAAGGAAAAAAAATAGATGAAATTGGCAAAGTCCTTGAAAGATATCATGGGAAAACTGTTTCTTCTAGGTAGAACTTCTCTAGAAACCTGTAGAAGTCTTTGGCCCTCAGTTGTGGCAAGGAAACAGATAAGGACAATACAGCTCATAGCAGTCAGTGTGGAGAGCAATGAGGCTGCTAACCTGCCCTCTTGGAAGGAAGGAGAAGGATGGCGAGAGCCTGTTATGAAACTCCAGTCACCCCTCCCTCCTGACAGGGCACATAGCCCTGCCCCAGCTGCTGTGGATATGAGAGATGTGCTAGAGTTTATGGGGGTTGTAACTCTACAGTATTACAGCTGTTCAGAGTCCACTGTGCTGGGGGTGGGACTTCATGGTAGCCTAGCTACCTTTGAATCAACCGTGTTCCTGTAAGTAACCCAATAAACTCACTGATTCACCAAGCTGGACTGGAATGGAATCTTCTCTTTGGTCTGTTGGTGCCGTCGCTATCCAGGGTGGACACATACCCCCTTTAAGTTCCCTCAGGAGAAGTCATACAACTTATATGTCTCAGTGTTCAACTGCTGTGAAGAGACACCATGACAAAGTAACGATTATAAAAGAAACTATTTAATTGGGGGCTTTCTTGCAGTTTTATAGGGTTAGGACCATGATCATCATGGTGGAAAGCAGACAGGCATTGCTCTGGAGCAGTAGCTGAGAACTTTATATCCTGATCCACAGTCAGGAGAGGGGGGGGAGGGGAGGGAGACAGGGAGAAAGAGAAAGAGAGACACAGAGAGACAGACAGAGAGAGAGAGAGACAGAGAGAAAGAGAGAGACTGGGCCCAGTGTGGACTTTTGAAACCTCAAAACCCACTCCCAGTGACACACCTCCTTTAGCAAGGCCACATGCACTCCAGCAAGGCCATGACTTTTAATCCTTCCCAAACAGTTTCAGTAACTGCTGACCAAGGATTCAAATATATGAGCCCATGTTTGAGGCTCATTCTCATTCAAATCTCCACATAAAATAAACTAACAAAACTGCCTCAAGGAGAAATTGGAATTCTGAATAGATCTAAGATAAAGAACGAAGTCAGATATAATGGCACACATCTGTAAGCACATTTCTTCGGAGCTTGAGGCAGGAGGATTGTGACTGCAAGGCTAACCTAGACTACATAGACCTTGTCTCAAAAAAAAAAAGTTATAAATGAAAGTAACTACCCGAAATGAAAATCATGGCTTCACTGCAAAACTTTACCAAATACCTAAGAGTAACTAGGAAGTGTTCATAAACTTTTTAAAAACCACAGAAGAAGGGGAAACATTTCTTGTTGAGAGTCGTGTGGCCTAGATTTGGATCAGAATATGAGTGCTTGTCCAACGGATCTCCATGAGGCAAAGCCCAAGAAGACTGTCTCGCTTGACAAGGACCAGTGGACTTCAGGACAGCACAGAATACTCCTGGAACCACGGGACCTGCATGCTCTCTTCTCTCTCATAATGTTGTTGATTCTCTTGGTAGTTTTTAGTGTAATTTTGTCAGTCATGCATGGGACAAATATGATCATTCCTGGAAACCTCAAATATTTTCCCCTAAAGTTCTTTGGGAACTGATGCTTCTCAGGTTTATCTGGAAATATCAGCTGTCACTCCAGACCCTGGGAACTGTTCGCATTCAGTACTGACTGGATCAGAGGCAGTAAGAGTTAATGGGCATTTGAAGAAGTGTAAGCTAACCATATTCAGGCAGCTTATGGCACATCACCCCTATTTTTGTAAATATGCTTTAAGTTTTGAATGCTATTGTTGTTCTTGAAAATGTGTACCTATCTATGTTTATCACCTTTTAGCTTTCTAAAGACAGGCTGTACCTGGCTTGATATTTGGCCAAGCTAGCAAAATGATAAGCATTTTTGGTTTGAAAGATGCTTTGATGTAAAAGTTGGGAAAAAAATTTGACATATTTGTTTTTGCCAGAGGTTAATGTTAGAGGGCGGGAAAAACATGTTTGTTAGTATGAAAAACATGCTTGCTTTTGAAATATAAATAAAGATGGCTCGAGCTATTTGGGGCCAGCCACTTGTGTGAAGCTCATCTAGTGTCAGATACTACTTCATTTCTTCTTCCGCCAATGTCCCTTCCCCATCTCTGGACTTGAACCCAAGCTGCAGCAGGACCATGCCAATTTCTCAAATCCAGTCTATGGAACTAGGATTACTTTGACTCCCAAACAAGACAAAGATAATTTTTAAATAATACAGATTCATGTCTTTAATGAATATATAATTAAAAAAACTTAATACTAACAAATTTAGTCTGGCACTGTATAAAAGGAATTGTAACAAAGAAGAATGAATTTTTCACCTTGAAAACCACAAATCATTATTAAAAGAAATTCTAAATTAATTTAAAAGAGTCAGAGACCCACAGAAAAGAATTGATTTGGACCCTTACTTCTATACATGATAAAGCAGGCATTATGACCCCAGTATAAGTCAGAAGTTAATTAATTTAGACCCACGCTCACAGCATTAGTAAGTTTCAACATTCAGTATCCGCATTCAAATATAGATCTCTCTGGTGGGAAAGAACATTTTAGTTTTCATACTCAGTGCTAAGCAACCTTCTATTTCTTTTCAGTATGAAAGTTAATTTAGGAAAGATTAGCATGTTTACTTTTTTTCCACCAAGAAATCTAAAAATGGCTTTATTGAATCACAAAGAGGGAAAAAATGCGTGTGCATGCCATTGATATTGCCTACTCAACTGAACAGAAGATTGTCAATAAGAAACCCAGCTTTCTGTTACTAAAATACTAATATCGATTGACAATGCTATTCTAATTTGTCATGCTCACACTCTGGTTTGTCTCTCAGAGCACACTTTATGAGGCAGTCAGGACTACCAGCCCGTTCTGAAGAGCAAACCTTGGCCCTGCCTGTCAGGTGAAGAGAGTGTCCCATGGTTACCCCAGAGTAAGATCAGACCTGAGCTGAAGTTGCCTCATTTGATCCGGTGCAACCTCTGCTTCATCGACGAGCTTTGGTTGCAAGTGAAGGAAAACCCAAATAACGTTCATGTAGGCAATAGCGATACATGCCTACCTCTTATGCTAAGAAAGGTGGAGAGTGGTACCTCCAGATGGGGAGCAAAGCCCTATAGGATCGTTGTCAAGAGCCCGAAGAAGAAGAACCTGTTCCTCTGTGCCCTGAGATGCTTTGGTCTCTGAGTGTGTAGCTTCAGTCATACGATGCTGCCGGAGCTTCAAAGGTAAGATTTTCACTTCGATATACCAGAAGTGAAAGACAGAGAACGCCTGCTATACAGTAGTCTTGCAACCCTTTCTCTTACCAAGAAGGCACCCCCAGAAGTCCCCATTCACCTTACTGACTCACCAATTCATCCCTAGCATAGAAAAGCTGGAGATGGATCTGCGAAGAGAATAGGATTGCCATGTCTGTCTTACAACAACTGGGAATCATCCTCTGGGACTGGAAGAGGAGTCTGCCTTTTCTGAGGTCAAAGGACTTTTACGGCACCACTGAAATAAAGCAGGGTTTTGTTAGCAGAAAGAAGGGGCAGGGTGACATGGCCATTGAATAGGACAGCTATGCTGTCTCTTGGGAGCCAAGGATGAATGGATAGCACATGACCCCATGTTATAGAACCTGGATCATCTTCTCTGGTGGTTGGAGACCCTTCACCTCCTGACTTGGGCCACCGGTACTTGCATAGACAAGACCAGAGAAATGGTGTGACATGTAACAGCCCCACCAATGACCTGGCAGTGGTCAATTTTCCAAGTGACTGGCACTAGGTTCCCTGGCCATTCTACATTAGACTGACCTTTGTTAGGCTAGGACTGCTCAGGACAAAGACCAGCATGGCATGGGCCCGAAAGACCCATGCTCCCAATCACTACAGCCTTGCCCTAACTGTCCTGGAACTTGCTCTGTAGACCAGGCTGGCCTCCAACTCAGAGATACACCTGCTTCTTCATGTGCTGGGATTAAAGGTGTGCACCACCACCACCCAGCAATGTGTTGCTTTTAAAGACAGTTTGATGACCACTGGATGAATCTCTCTCAGGTCCCTCAATGCCCCAGGACTCTTCTCCCAGCTATAAGACCTATGCTCTAGAACAGAGACTAGCTGCCCAGAATGTCCCAGGAATTCAGCTTCTCAGGGGGAGTTGACTGAGCTGCCTAAGACCCAAAAGGAAAACAAAATTCAAAAACCTAAAGAGCCAGGCTCTTAAACTGAAATGCTGACTCAATGCTCTCTTCCCCCAAGGATGTCCCTTGGGCCTTATTAAAATGCAGCTCCACATAAGGAGGAAGAGCCTCCATTACTGGAAGGGAAAGAAGGTCCCTTTTGGGCCAGATTGAGCAAAACTATCCAGTTCCTTCCCCTTTGCCTAGAGCACTAAGAAGGGAGCCCTGGTAGGCATGTAAAGGTGTGGGCACTTCCACATAGAAAAACGTATCTACAAATAAAACTGAGACGCAGTAAGAGAATTAACTATTCCTGGCCCCATCCCTCCAAATTCTCTACCCCTTTTAGGTGTTGCTCACATACACTTTTTGTTTATTGGTTAAAACCCAAGTTAACTAAGGCTGACAAGACTTCAGATTTGCTTCATGGAATCAAAATAGGGTCCTTGTAAATCTATTACCATCAGATACAAAGAAAGAGATAGTCCAAAACACCTCTCCCCTTCCAGTCCACAGCCCCAACCCCCTCCCACAGCCCTGAAGCCGCCCATGCCGGAAGTTAGGAGGAAATGAAGGTGGCTTTCCTCTGGGTTAACAGGAAATGAATCTTGCCCTTCTTCCCCAGTCCTTTTGCTTTTTTTCTGGTGGCTGCCTGCTGAGAGGAGTGAGTAGGGCTTGGTGCATTTGTGCTGGTTCTGTGGGAAGAAAATATGCTTCCATGCAAGACTGTTCCTAGACTCCAAAGGATACCATGAGTTATGCGATTCTAATTCTGTGGAAGCTGCTTTACTTCTTGGTAAACTGTAGGTAATTGATGGCAATGGAAAATCATTGTCTTAAATGGTAGGACCAAGTTTCCAGCAAATTCCACCCTGTCTAGGAGAAGAAGTTTAACTGGCATTCCTGACCTACTGTGGAAGAATCTAACCCTGCTTCTGCTTATGCATCCAACATTCCTTCGCTCCTATAAAAAAAATTTTAAGACTTCTTTGAACTGGTAGTGACATCTGTTTCCCTCACTGACTCATGAATCAATAAAGATCTTTAATATCTATCTGTATGAGGATCATGATTTTACCTTTTTAAAAAATCTGTTTTTGTTACTGGAGCTGTTAAGGTCAGGATCTGGGCCCTGGCAGCCCTCAGAAGCTAGGCTCAGTCACTCAACCTTTGGAGGCCAATTAAAAATACAACTAACAGTAAAGAGTAGAGAAAAAGATATTTATTCAATGTGGTCACATTGGAAAAAGTAATAAAGAGGTTCAGTGACCATCCAAGTCTATGTTGGGGACCCTAACAGGAAGTTCAGGCTTAAGTCAAAGACAAGAGATATGCTTAACTGATGGCCTAGGTGTGGTCTTATGCATCATCATCTCAGCTCCAGTCTCTCCAGTATGGAGGTCAGACAAATTATCAAAATGATGTGCCATCTTTTCCAGAAAGAGTTCTTCTCTGATGGGTACCGGAGTTCAGCTTTTCCTTCTCCCACCCTGAGTCTCTTGGAGAAATGCCATGGAGTCTATTACTTCAATAGTCTGAAAGCTAAGGGAAGGAAACAAGTGTCTCTGTAGAATTCTCACCTTCATTCTTGCCAGGAACATGTATGCATTCTAATATTCAGTGTGTACACACCTATACGGCCATGCATGCATACATGTGTCTTTAGAAGGTGCTTGAAACAACTTCTTCTAGAAAGCAATGACTCTTCATTTGGGTTGACAAGATAACACAGAGATAAAAAAGCATGGCACCCATCCTCATTTTGTTTCTATCTCATTTACATGTAGGTCATACAGGGTTGTTAATTCCTCAATGTGTATCTGTCTGAAAGCTCTCTAAACAGCTCATAGCTAGCCTATCCCATCACCTTTCAAGGCTTCTGGCACAGAGATCAGAATAGCTGCAGCATCTTACTGTTCATTTGTACAAGCCATGTACCAGATGCACCCTGCAAGAGTGCTCTTCAGGATCTTCAGTCTTTGCCCTTAACCTTCAGTCACCTGACATTTCAGGAGCAATGAACCCATGACAAGATCACACTCCTAAGTGGGAGCTCTTGCTCCAGGGTACAAACAGGCTGTCCCACTACGAGCAGGAACCACCATTCCAAGGCAAGTGGATGTCCCTGCAGGCGGTAAGGCCTCCCCCAAAATCACCTTCTGAAAGGAAAGAGACAATGACCAATCAGATCACTATTTGACTGAAATTGCTTAATTATGCATACTTCTTTCTCCTTGTCCCAATTCTCCTATTTAAAACTACAGCTTATATAACAAAGAGCAACTGTAAATCCAACCACATCAAGATTGTAACTCAGACATGAATTTAAAGAATCTCTAATAGACTATCATGCAGAGAAAAATTCTTTTTATAGCAAAAAAAAAAAAAAAAAAAGAAAACAAAAAAAAAAAGTGTCAGCCCTAAGTTTTGTTTGTTTCGTTTTTTCCTTTTCCCTTTTCTTAAGTATTGTCTTCAAAATGTTTATTTATTTGGGCTTTAAATGAGGGAGGTTCTGTATGGTGAAGAAAAGAGGTTAATGGCATGGGAAGTGGGGTGGGGGCAATGACAAGGATACCATGCTAAGCTGTGAGTTTCCGGGGTCAGGGCAGAAGAAGAAAGATTGACAGCCAGAGGCTTTGACTCATAAAACACAGGTAGCTGTTTTTCAGAGCGATGTTTATTATAGTCATGGTGTTTTGTTCAGTTCAGTGGAAACTGTTTTTCCTGGAGGTCTTATGGAGGCAGTTTTCACAAAACCTGGATGTCTCAGAGACGTACAGGAGCTCAGCCTCACCTCATAGTGACCACCTTGAACGGGAACTGCCACGGTTGCCTCTGAGTAACCCTGGTGTGTTTCCCCCACATTCTATCAACAAAGTTGTAACAGTGGTATGTGGAGCTTGACCACCAGACCCTGGCGCCACCAGTACCAGGATGTCCTCATCTTTGACATTAGCTTGAGCTAAACCAAGCCCATTTTAGCACAGACTAAAGTCACTTTTGACCTAACTATGTAAGTCCACAATTGGCCCAAATCTCAGGATCATTTAAAAATGAAATGACTTTACTTTTATTTTAATAAAGATATTTAAACCTTTAGTTTTAGTGTGCAGAAATGTGAGTATGATTGCAATACCACTAAAGCTGACAAACGTCATAGGCCACTATTTCTTATATGCTCTGAACTAGTGAGCCATGCACAAAGATGGACGTGGGCCTCTGGCTCAAATATTGCCATTGTGTGTGATCTTAGTCAAGCCATTTTACTGCTGGGCTTCAGTTTCTCCATATGCAAATACAAAACCTCATATTCTTTGAATAATAGCAATGTCCTGAGAATCATTAACAGCCTGTACTAAGTATGCAGGTTATAAGGGATTAACTCAGAATTCATGCATGACAGTGTAATTGGTAATCATAAGACAAAAGCAAGTCTATCTCAGTTATAGGAGGGCAACAAGGCCAGCCTAGATGGGTGTTATGCACAGTTAGTTTTCATCATATTCTGTAGGAACTGATGCAGTTATCCTCACACTCATGCATCAGCAGTGTCAAGAGTTCAGGAAACCACCACTTTATTGCAAGCAGTAAATAATCCCATCCAGAGGTAGACATCGCCTCATCTCTCAAGTTTGCAGTACACACATAAGGCTAAAAATAAGTGGCTTTGCCTCTTAGCGTACAAGCAAGATCAGAGACGACCCACGGAGACCCGTCTCCAAGCAGTGATGCATGATTGAGCTGAATGAGGAAAACCATCCTTAGCACCGCATGGTTCCAACTGTATGCAACTGCGTCTGCACAGCTTTATTTACGCAAATATCTACACAGATTTCTGAGACTATCCTTATGAAGAACTTAATGGTTCTCGGGGTGGCAGAGAAGCAGACGATCTTTAAATTTTTCTTTCACTTTCTATGTGTATTACTTGAATTTGTGTCACCAAGAATATGTATTTTCACACAAAAAATAAGGCTATTCTTTAAAAAAAAAATCTTGATAGGATCACAGTGCAGAGTGAACTCCAAGGTTAATTTACACTCAGGAACACAGGTTAATAAAACCCGGAAACAAACCAAAGAAACGAGATTAGATATCCATCAGAAATGTGGGGATGGGGGTAACCAGAAAGTTTGGAGCTGACACATTTGCCAGTCATTATGCTAAAGACAGGAACAGCCAAGGCCATGATCAAACTTATTTTGACATCCGGGAAGCCTGAATCCATGGTACAAATCCCAGAATAACCGGGCGGCTGCAGACGGTGGCTCTGACATCATCTTCATTAATAGTCTCTTTGAATCGGCAAAAGGAAATCAAGCAGATGAAACAGAATAAAACCAGAGGGTTCCCCACTATGGCAGTGTCTTTCTATAGCTCTGGGAGGAAGAAGTCAGTGCTACCCTGTAACAGTACAGTTTGTAAGGAAACGGAGTATAACACAAGCCGCGAGATGTGATGCCAGAAACATGATAATTCTGACCACATTTTTAAGAGATTTTGTGATAATGTCTGATGACATTAAATAGAATCTAATTTCTTGACAGACAAGACACCGGAATCATAATGATTTTGATGACTAGTGATCAACTTTACCTACTTTGAAAAATGATTTTTTTTAAGTCAGTAACATTATCTGTTGGGGTCCTGACTTTTTAGCTTGTCCCTAACTGTGAAAATTGGTCATACAAAGTTATGAGGTGACTCAGGCCCAGCCTTGTTCTAGAAAGCGATTGCTGTTAAAACCCAATTTGGGACACAGGTAGACTCGGTGTGGGGTTAATGGGGCCAGCATCTGCTCTCTGCAGTCTCTTGCCAGACTTACAGAAGAAGCATGTGGGGGCTCAGGATGGCACAGTTAGTAAAGTGCTTATGTCAAGCAAGGGGACATGAGTTCAGATCCCCACCATCTACATAAAAGCTAGGCATATGTCTGTAATTTTATCTCTGGGATGGACAGAGATGGGAGGCTACCTGGAGCTTGTGGACCAGATTGTCTAGCTACTCAGTGAGCTCTGGGTTCAGTGAGAGACCATGTCCATAAGCAAGTAAAACAAATAAAGGAAGGTGCAGATTGACAGAGGAAGACACTTGGGTATTGACTTTTGCCCCCGGCACCCCAAACACAAATGCACCTGGAGTTGGAATTATTAAGAAGGTTGGTGGCAGTGAGCTGGAAGGGATCCAGGGGACAAGACTCAGGAAAGGAGCCAAGGACAAGCACACAAGACCCAAAAATGAGCCTGGGTTCCTGCAGCCTCGAGTACAGATGTTTGCACCAGTCCAGCTGGAAATGAACTCAGACTCCACTCCAGCTCTGGGTTCCTGCATACCCTCTGGTCCTCACGTGACCACAGCCCTGGCAAAGCTGGCTTTAGTTGTTCCCACACTCAAGCCGCAGATCAGAGGGTGATGGGACCAGAAGACCTCTTATAGGCAGATCCTTCAGCTTCCATCACTCATCAGTGGCTTTGTCAACAACGCTCAATGCTCACAAGGTGGAACTTGTGAGAGTCCTCAGGAGCACTTCAAAGGTTGGGGATCTGGGAAACAGGACAGAGTAAGTGACCACGGCTTCCTGAGCTAGAACTTGCTGTCACTCACTGGCTGGGAAATGACCTGGAGCAATGGATGCCATCTCTTCTTCCTCAGGGAAGACTGGTAATTTCACTTACATGGTTGAAAAATGTAAGTCATCAGGTGAACACAAAAGGAGTCCTATTTCCTCTCTTCAGTTTTGATTTTTGTCCTGAGCCTAACGGCTTCACTGTAGAAACATCCCAGACACAGGCTGATCCAGGAAGGCAGACTCTAAGTAGAGCAAATGCCCAGTTCCTATTCTACTCGTGAACAAGGGAAACCTGGCTGCGTCGCACTTCAGTGCAAGAGTGTGAAGGTGTGCCTTCCCCTTATGTAGCCGGGTGGATTCAAATCTTTATGCTGCCTGTCTGTAAGGGAAGACACCTACCCAATAAGCTGTCCTTCCCTAACAACTTGAATTTCATTTCAAAAGCAGGCAAAGAACTCATTTCTAATTCGCTTCTGTGTTCTGGGAACTGAAGGCATCTGACCTTGGTAGATGATCTGTTTGACAAGACATTGAAGTGGCTCTTGGTTCTTAGGCTTCATTGAGCTTATAGGCCTTGTCCGTAAGCATGAAAGAAAACAATGAAACCACTCTGTAAAAGGATGTAAAGGGCATTAGGAGAGTAGAGGGTTAGGACAGGTTATACTGTATTCAAGAAAAGTAAGTTTTTCTTTCTCAAGATGGCTTTATATTTAAGATTGTGTGTGTGCGTGTGCATGTGTGTTGGGATAAGTACACATGAGTGCAGGTGCCTATGGAGATCAGAGGCATAGAATTCCCCTTGGAGCAAATATTACAAGCAGTTGTGAGCTGCCCCACATGGGTGCTGAGACCTGAAGCAGAGTTGTCTGCAAGAACACCACATGCTCTTAACCTCTGAGCCACCTCTCCATACCCTCAAGGTGACTGTCTGTCTGGGGATTCCTCTATACACTGCCTGCAGAGGGGGGTGGAGGGAGAGAACACATCATTTTTCTTGCATTATATTTAATTTTTTACAATCCTACGTCCTGTCTCCACACAGTAGTAACCCTGAGAGCCAAACTGAGTCATGAAGGTTGCGGCTGTAGCTCAGTGACCGATGAGTGGTTACCTGGTATTTACAAGGCTGGATCCTCAGCAGCACAGAAGAAAATCAGAGCCAAATGTCTGCATCTTTATGTCCCCTGGTCTAAGACAAGTAACACATGGCAAACTAAAGTTCACTCCTAGAACATGAACTCATTTTGTTTCCTCTGCTCTGACTGAGCAGTGGTTTGAGGAACTGGAGCCAGCTAAGTCGTTACCATGAAAGCTGGACTTGGACATCGGCCATGAAGACATTTCCCACAGAACACTAGCTACCACCAAACACCGTGACCAGAAGACAGACCCTAAGTAGCCCTCAGCCACTCAGACTAAAAACAACTAAAAACCCATGATGCCAGGCCCTCCTGTGAGGGATTTTCTTAATCCAATTATTTGAAACAGAAAGATCCACCCTAAATCTGGGCCACACCTATGACAGCAGCCATCATGAAAGGGTATGGGGGAAGTTTGTCTTCCTGCTTGCCCTTGATCTTGCTGCCAAGTTTGTCTATCCCATTGCTGCAGCCAGTATTAAATCCAGCTTCTTCAGGATTCCAACACAGACTGCAGATCAGTAGCTCTCCAGGAATTCTCCAGGACTCCAGGACCAGATCTGGACTGCCAATGCATCCAGCCTCATGGACAGAACTACTGGATTCTTGGCCTTTCTGTTGTGAGACCCACTGTTAGATTAACAGACTACATTCTGTAAGCCAATCTAATAAATACCCCTTTACATACACAGATGTATATTATAATATATATATTATATATACATATTGATTCTATCAGTTCTGTTCCTTTATAGAACCCTAATACAATGCCTAAAGAATACACATTCTCCCACTGGCTAGGTAGAATTAAGCGTACTGGATCCATCACTGAATATGAGAACAGTGGAGGGCAGCCCCTTCCCTTGTAGGGAAAATTGTTCTGGACAAGGGTCAGAAGGCCTGGACTCAGCCCTCACTCTTGTTAACCCACTGTAACTTTGGATAAGCCAGAGTGCCATCTCTACTGAGTGACCTGAAATGTGGCCCAAGAAGTCCACGCATGATCCCGAAGACCTCTGAATGTGGAATCCTAGAACAGAGACTGACTATCGACAGACAGCCTGGAGGCCCCCATCCACCTCCACCCCCACCTGTTTCTGTTTTCCTGGAACACTGCCACACCCATACTGTTACATACGATTTCATTCTACAGTTGCAAAGCTGTAGCATTGCTATGGAGACCAAATGGCTCACAAAGCTGGAAATATTTAACGACTGGCCCTTTTCGGAAAAACATTGGTACACTAGACTAGAGCACGAATTCCCTTTGATCTCGGATCCCCACTCCCCGCATAGTTTCTCATCAAAAGTCTGGAGGACTAGAGAGAACGAGTAATCATCAAAACCAGTTGCAATCCGATGCCACATGGGATGAACACTATCTCATAGCATAGAGCTAAGCAGCTGCTTTCTGCAGAAGCCCTGCCCTCCTTGGCCTCACAGAGCCAAGTGGGTACCTGCCTGCAATGCTAAGCCGTCCTCGTGTATTATTGATGCTGCTACTGGGCAGAAGTGGGAGCAGCCGGATGCTGTGGCTAGGGCAAGGTAGCCTTCTTAGCCACTCTGTAATGGGGGAATCTTCATGTAAACCATGTCCAGTTGTGAAGAAATCCACTCACGCTATTGTGGCTGAAGGACCATAGGAATATCCTGTTGCATTTATGAGAATGAGACATGCCCATAAAAACAAGCTGTTGTTGGTAAAGATTTCTTTACCCAGTTCCTGGGGTGAGAGAGTTGGATGGGGCTCTGAGATGTAGCCAGGAACAATTCTTTCCAGGCAGAGATGAGGAAGCAGAGTCCAAGGGAGGAAGAGTGATTGGTTCAGGGTCACCAATTGGTTAAGGACAGAGACAGATTTAAGTCTGGATCTCTCTCTTGGGTCACACTGTATCTACTCATTCATGTCATCATCAGCCACTTATGAGATATCTGTTAGGGACCACAGACTGAGGTGACTACTGAATTCATAAAAAAAAAAAATACATACTCCTGTTTCCATGGGCTTTTCAGTTAACAGCTAGATCTCAGAACAAAAGAATGAGTATAACGATGTCCACTTGACCACTGTGACAAGTGCCTGGAGAACAAGGTCCAATAACAGAGATGACAGGGAAACTATTTGTCATGTCTCATGGATCCTTGGCATCTGTTTCTAATGCCTTGACATTTCTGATATTAAGATTCAACTTACAACAGCTAGAGAGTTTAGAATAGTAAGTAGTCTTTCTGCTTTCTTAGCTGAACATAGAATAATGGTGTGTGTAGAGTGGGCGAGACGGCTCAGTGCTTAAGAGCACTTACTGTTCTTCCAGAGGATCTGGGTTCAGTTCCCAGCTTCTACGTGGCTCCAGAGGCTCTGATGTCCTGATCTAGTCTTGCCTCTGTGAGTACCAGGCACACAGATAGTACACACAAACAGATGTAAGCAGAACACTCTCGTACATAAAATAAAACCTTTCAAAATGATAATGGTATATCTTATAACTGGTGGCATCTTAAATTTAATAATATAGACTAGATAAGACAGTCAGGGAAGACCTTTGTTTCTTGAAACCAACTCCTAAAGACTAAGGAGGTGGCAGTTAAACCAAAAACAAAGGAAAGAACACTTTGTAGACAATCCCAAAGGCAAAAAGGAGCCAGCAGCCACTGAGAGCCTGAGTGGGAGTTACTGTGGTTGGAGTGAAGAACTCCTTCCTGGGATCTCCTCCCAGGAGAGTCTAGAAATGTCTCAGGGCACCAGACATTCAGGGTGTTTGTTCATTTGCTGTGCTGTGTTAGAGGGGAAAAAACCCAGGCATTAACAATCGCTAGGTACTCTACCATAGAGCTAGCACTCCTGCCTAGAGGTTTCAAAGCTGTAATTTGGAAAGTGGATTTAAAAAATAGAGCGGTGCAAATAACTTGCGAGTTTGAATAGGTTATTCTAACAGAAGGGAAATATGGATCATGTACTATTCAGTTGTGGGGCTAGAGCAGAATCAGGGTTAATAGTAATCAGAGGGTGATTGTAGCAAGGGCAAGAGATGGTTTGTATTAAGGTGGCACAATGGCAGTGGGGGAGAAAGAGTTGAATTGGGGGATGCTTAGTGTCCCATACAAGATCCTTTCTGGAAGCCTGACTGCAAGAGATGATGTAGTGAGTGGGGGAGGGGGAGGGGGACGAGGGAGAGAGAGGAAGAAGTCAGAATAAAAGCCTTTCAGGTGTAGTTAGCTTGATTTCCTGAAGTTCGTTCCCATGGGGACATTGTGTACTCTCCTTGCATCCTTTCCAAGCTATGCACATGTGGAACAGACAGGAGTATCACCTTTCTGTTTCCAAGCAGCCTCAGGTACCTTCAGTTCAGTTCCCCTTGGCGCCGCCTCCTTCCTGCTCGTATCCTTAGCCTGCTGCATACAAATATGGTGGTAAGCAAGGGGGAGCTGTGCACAATGCTGTTAGCCTCAGGCTCTGCATATTTTACTCCTATCTCAGCATGGCCTTGGCTAGGCAGATAGAGGGGAAATCCTGGCTTCCTGGAGTCCTCTTCCATCACAAGCCCCACAGAGGCTTCCAGCAGCTACCAGGCTGTGAAGAGGGAGTGATAGGCTTCTACTCAGGCTCTGCTATCCCAGAATAGTCTACAGTTGGGGCTCAATGTGTGGGCAACTTGGATGCTGCTCTTGCAGCTTCCACCTCTCATCGTTCTCCATTTTTCTCGCTCACTTGTGTCATCTGCTGTGAAGTCACCAGGAGAAGCCTCACAGAGCACTCACCACCCTCCACCACATGGCAGCGGCCCAATCCGCTGCCTGCTGCCTCCCCGGGGATTTCGAGGCTGTGGGTGTCGAGGAGTTTAAGTTTGGATGATGACAAGGGAACCACGTGGATGTTCCTGGTGATGAGTGTTCCTGCTGCTCACCCACTCCTGCTGCCTCCTGGAGCCGCAGCCAGTACCAGGAGGCTCAGTGGGCCCACCCAGGCCGGCAGAGTACCACCTCCTCCTGCCTGCTCATTCCACTGCACCTGGAGTACCTCTCCATCATCTGGCACTTGAGGGACCACAGCCATGGTGATAAATCTGGCGTGCATCCTTGTTTGCTGTCTCCAAAAATTATCTGCTCCTGTGTATTTTGAATTCCTCTTTCTGGTGTTTGCCATCCTTTCTGGGCATTTGTTTAGCATTTGCTTAGGATGCCTGGGGTGTTAGGTTTATCTCACAGCTCCATGACATCTCTCTCCAGAGACAGAACTCCAGGAGAACAAAGCCACTGTCAGCTAGGCGGCTCTCTCCCACAGAGTGCTGCACCCAGGTGAAATTAGGCGAAGAGAGATCTTTACTTTAACTGGTTGGCCCAAGACTTGATTTGAGTCTTCAAAGATTTCAAAACTCCCAGGGCACAAACTCTGAATTGTGGCTCAGGAGGGTTTGGCCTTGACACAACCAAGTTAAAGAGAAAAAGAGAGAAGCCAAGAATAGTGGTCCCAGTGCCAGATAGGCCCACCAAAAATCCAGACTCAAGGAACTATGGTGAAGTGGATGCCATCCTTGGTAGAATTGATGCCCATGGCGAAGGAGATCCTCACCTCATGGCCAGTACTAGTCTGTAAGAGTGACTGTCTACAAAGTTCTTATGGAGAAGAGGACTCTGAGGTGGCCTCTCTGCCCAATGGGAAAGGTTGCTGTGTTCAACGGCACTATTTAATCTCAGGAGAGGGCGGGGGAGCATTTGTTAGCTGCTCTCCCGTAGACTGTGCTGAGAGTTTGGAATTGGGACAATGGCAAAGGAATGGCTCTAGAGCTTCACCTGTGAGAAGCAGAACCCCATTTAGAAGTAAAGGTGAGGTAGGGATCTGACCTTCATGGCACTGTGGCCTGGCCTGCCTCGGGTCGCTGTTGCACAGGAGATTGCTCTTTTGGGTGGGTGCCGTAAGCAGTGTTGGGAACTGGCCTACGAAGATGTGACCAGAGGAAAGCTTGAACTGTTTGTTTGCCTAACACATCCCAGATACTCAGCTAAGACACCAGATTAATTCCAGATATCGTTCATTCCTGGAGCTGAGGATTTTGATACGCCAGGAGCACCGTCCTAGGTCCTAGTCTTATGCACGAAGCTAGGCCTTGGCAACGTCTAGGAAGCAAGAATTAATAGGCACTGAGGTACTGTTTACCTCATTTTTAACCTAAGTAAGTACAGTAGCCTCCCAGTTTCCAGTTTATTTTGCTCCAAATCATTGTTACTAATGTTGCCAGAATGTTCCACCTAGCAAGAATCTCCAACCCGCATATAATATATGGGTCACATGCAGCCAAGGACAGTTATGAATGCGGTCCAAGACAAAATTATAAACTTACTTAGAACACTATGAGGGTTGTTGTTATTTTTGTTTCAGTAATTTTTTTTATGGGAGAAGGGTAACTTGATTCATGGTTCTCAAGTGTAAGCTTTGATATCAAAAAATCAAACACACCTGGTTACTTTTCATCACGATAGAGCCTTCTAAAGATTGCCCAATGAGTGTGTGGTACTACACATCTCTAAACTGAGCAGTGGGGAGAGAACAGCTGGATCAAGATTTCAGGGTCACCCTTGGCTATATGGAGTTCAAGTCCAGCCTAGGTTACATGAGACCTGGTTTTTGTTTTAAAAGGTACAATAAAAGCAACTGAAGATTCTCCAGTGAACCGCTTTATTACAGAATAGACTATAATCCCCTGGACATCTGTGATCATCTATGTCTCTGGCCCTGTGAGTCGGCATTTCTCCAAATGCTCCCTAAAATAGCCATTTTAGGAGAAAGGACTTGGCTTGAAACACTCCCACTGCCTCTCCCAGTCCTAGGCAACCACTAATGTCAAAATATTCCACTTTTAGTGGAATAATTTCATTTCAAAGGAAAATTCAGCATCTACATAGAGCTGTGAGCTTCTATCTATACTGTAAGCCTTTTGTTGTCAGTTTTTGGGAAGCTGGATTAATACGTGCTATAGCCTGCATGTTTATGCCTCTCTAAAATTGATTTGTTGGAATTTTTAGCCCTAGGGTAACAATACTAAGTGGTGGGGCCTTTGGGAGAGAAGATGTTTAATCTCGTTAACTCACTGGACTTGGGACATTCCCAGGAGATCAGTGAGACACTCCTGTGCATATCTTCGAGGATGTTTCGAGAGGTGATAAAGAGAGGAGTCCTCTGCATGTGGACAGCACCATCCAGGTTGGAGAACCACATAGAAGAAAATAGAAAGTCTGATGGTGCTCATATTCTCTCTGCCTCTGGGCTAGCATGTGAACCACCCTGTCGTAATAACCTTTCCCTCCACAACAGAATGAGTCCTCTGAAAAACGTAAGCCACACTAAATCCTACCTGCATTTTTTTTTCTGTTGGGTATTTTGCCATAGAGATGGAAAGTCTGGCTACTATAGGAGGTCATCAAATTGCAAGGACAGAACCTCATGGACAAGATCAGTTCTTATCTTTCTTATGAAAGAGGCTTGAGAGAAACTCCATGCCTATTCTAGCATGTGTGGACACACAAAAAGCCAACATTTATGAAACATATCAGGTCCTCACAGGATACCAGATTTGCCTATGACTTGATGTTGGATTGTCCAGCCTCTCTAGACATGAGAAAAATACTTCTATTTTTTAAAATTTCTTTCTTTTTAGATTTATGTGTATGAGTTTTTCCTACATATATGTATATATACCATGTATATATGCCTGGTGTCT
Organism: Peromyscus attwateri; assembly: GCA_902168425.1. NCBI lineage: Eukaryota > Metazoa > Chordata > Mammalia > Rodentia > Cricetidae > Peromyscus > Peromyscus attwateri. The sequence goes on from CABHPP010135600.1 coordinate 23,785, forward strand.
GTGGAGATCAGCAGAGGGTACCATCCCTGGAACTGGAGTTACAGATGATTGTGAACCACCATGTTGGTGCTGGGAACCAGATCAGGGTCCTCTGCAAGAGCAACAACAGCTCTTAACCAAAGAGCCATTGCTCTAGCACCAACCCTTTTGATCTTTTTGAATCACCTTGGATGGCATTTTGTTACAGCCCAAATGGTGTATGGCAATGAGGAACTTCTATAATAGCCAGATTTAAATATTAAATATTATATTAAAATATATTTAACATTTAAATCTTTTTATTTCTGCTACATTAAAAAAAACCAAATAATCCCACAGACATCTCTTAACACAAGGGTGTGTTAGGTTTTCTGTCACTTGACAAAAATATGAGAAACACAGCTGAATGGAGGAAGGGTTTATTTCTGCCCAGTTTGAGAGGTTTTAGTCCATCATGGTGAGGTGTATGACCAAGCCAGGCAGCTCACACCACCTCAGACAGGAAAGAGAAATAATGCAGCATTAGCTGGCTGTCTCTCCTCTTCCTGCTTTATCCCATCTAGACCCCAATCTGTGGAATGAAGCATCCCCCAGTTATCTTCTCCCCTTAGCATTTGCAGAGATGACTATCACAGATGCCAACAGGTGGACTTTACTAATGTGTCCATTGCTTTTTAATCCAATCCCCACTGACCATCTGAACCCACACAAAAGGCTAGACATCTGTGACAAAAGGCACAACAGCTGTTTTTCTTCCTTTGAATTCTTTGTTTTTTTTTCTTATTGGCCTTTATGAGAGAGTCTTGCTATGTAGCCCAGGCTGGCCTCAGACTCACAGCCTTTCTGCTTCAGTCTTGCAAGTGCTAGGTTTACAGGCATGCACCACCATACCCAGCCGCCACAAGTCTTACTGTGTTTCTGTGTAAGACCTTATGGTTATTTTCTATACATGCAGAAATACAAAGGAAATATAGTAAAAATCCTAAACACCTATTGCTTATGTATGATAAGGTTTCAAGTCATTGTACAAGTCAAGAACAATGCACAATAGAATGAAGAAAGAAAATTGCTTTCCTGAAAAAGTTTTCTTTCAAACTTCAAGTTTCCTCATTAGACATTTTAAATGTGTTTGCTTCTAAAACACACACACACACACACACACACACACACACACACACACACACACA
>CABHPP010135600.1:24960-55543 GCA_902168425.1 Peromyscus attwateri
ACACACACACACACACACACACACACACACACACACACACACACACAACTGGGGCTATAGAAAATTATGTTTGCCATGGTATTCCACTCAGCATTACTTCTGACCATGATCATGGAATTCACTGGTCTTACCATTTTTCCCACCATCCTGAAGCAGCTGGTCTGATAGAAGGATGAAATGGCCTTTTGAAGACCCCAGCAGCCTGCAGGGCTGGGGCAGGGGTCTCTGGAAAGCAGCATGTGCTTTGAATCAGCATCCAATATATGGTACTGTGTTGCTGGATCCTACCGGCTCCCTTGGGGGAGGGGGTGAGAAGGTGCGGTGTCAACGACACAGACACTGGGAGTCAGTTGAAGGCAAACAGCCAACTCCTTTATTCAATAATGAGGAAGGCCTTATATACCCTCCTCCAAGCACCCAAGCTGTGTCCCAATCTGGTGGCATTTTGTGGTCATCCCTCATTGGCTGGGCGCAATCAGGAACGCTGACAGCGTCTGTTGCTAGGCCCTCAGACAGACTCCATGTTGGCTCGTAAGGAAGAAATTTATGTGCATGCCTTGGCAACTGCTTTGAACCCATTTCCATGACCCTATGGGCCTGTCCTACTGCAGTACTGTTTCTCCCATAGCCAGGATCCATGGGTCTTGGAATCAAGGGGTGGAAGAGGGAATGATTTTATTCACCATCACCCTTAGTGACCCACTAGGAGAAGTTTTACTTCCTATTCCTGGAACCATAAGTTCTTGGATCCTTAAGTTCTGCTGGCCTAGTTTTGGTCCCAGAGGGTGGAACACTCCTGCCAGGACACACAGTAGACATTCCATTGAACTGGAAACTCAGACTTCCCTCTGGCCACTTTACGATGCTGATGCCCTTAAACCAACAGGCTAAAAAAGGAGTAATAGTGTTAAAAGGAATGATTGATCCAGATTACCAAGGAGAAATTGGATTGCTTTTCCACAGTGGAGGTAAGAAAGATTATGTGTGGAGTACAGGGGATCCTTTAGGGCTTCTCTTGGTTTTACCATGTCCTGATTAATGTCAACAGGAAATTACAGCAACTTAATCCAGGAAAGATGACAAGGGGCACAGAGGTATGGGTCATTCCTCCAGGAAAAGAGCCAAGACCTGCTGAGGTGCTTGCTGAGGGTGGAGGAAATACTGAATGGGTAGTAGAGGAAGGTAGTTATAGCTAAGGCCATGTGACTAGCTGTAGAAATGAGGATTATAGTTGACATGACTATTTCTGTCATATTTTGTTAAGATCATGTCTGTACAGATATATGTGATTTTTTTCCCTCGATTTCTTTATCATATAATGTAACATTAATTAAGAGACTACCAGTGGTTATCACATTTAAGCTTTGAGATCCCCAAAGAATGTTCCTCTAGGGACATTGCCACCTATTTGAAAATTTATAATGCATTTGTGATTGTACATGGGATAGTTATACAATGTTAGGCCTAATTATGACCTGGTTATTGTTTTCATTAGGAAATTATGCATGACATATGATTATGTGTCAAGTTGACAAGGGGTGGATTGTGATGGCTATTCTTGAATGTCAACTTGACTGCATCTGGAATGAACTAAAACCCATGCTGGGTAAACCTGTGAGGGTTTTTTTTTTCTTAACTAAATAATTTGAAGTGGGAAGACCCACCTTAAACCCCAATGTCTTGCTCTTGTTAACATATTCACTCTTGCACTGGCATTAGAGTCTGCTTCTTCAGGATTCCAGAGTATATTGAAGAGCAGCTGATATACCCAGTCTCTGGATGGAACAACTACTAAATTCTTGGACGTTCCATTGGTAGACTACTATTGTTGGACTAGCTGGACCACACTCTGTAAGTCACTCTAATATCACACACACACACACAGCAAGCTGTAATGCCAGTGAAGGAATGAATTTGCCAGTAAGAACAAATACGCTTCTTTCTTCCATGTCCTTTATGTAGGCTGCCAGCAGAAGGTGTGACCAAGATTAAAGGTGGATCTTCCCACCTCAAAACATCCAGATTGGAGGTGGCTCTTCCCACTTCAAATTATATAATTATTTAATTATATATGATATAAATATATGTACCATATTGCCTCTCCAGTTACTGAAGCCTCTCCTTGAAGCTCAGAGAATATTGAAAGCCCATAATGTTAACTATTTTACAAACTTATGGAGACAAATATATTTGATTATCCTGAATTGCCAATTTTGAGAGGCAATAGATTTAGTGACTCTGTATATAAAACTTTTGACAATTTGTGGGGGGCGGGGGAAGAAAAATGCTGCTGCTGCATTGACAAAGGAAAAGAACAAGCTTGGGGCTGGAGAGATGGCTCAGCAGTTAAGAGCACTGGCTGCTCTTCCAGAGGACCCAGGTTCAATTCCCAGCACCCACATGGCAACTCAAGCCTGTCTGTAACTCCAGTTCCAGAGGATCTCATGCCCTCACAGAGACATACGTGCAGGCAAAACACCAATGCACATTAAAAAAAATACATAAATAAGTAAATATTTTTTAAAAAGTAGCTTTGCTATCCTTAAATAAAAAAAAATAGAACAAGCTCCATGGTAAAAAATTAACCAACCATTAAAATGATCCATGCAAGGTAGTTACAACAATGTTGATTAAGCCAATTAAAAGTTTTGAGTCCTTAATTAATGGTTCTGTTCTTCTAGGGAACCCCTAATAATTCAGTTTCCTTAGAATAAATATCTAGAAGTCAATTGCCAAGTCAATAATCTTAAACATGTTCAATCATAATAGACTGTCCCTCCCAAACTAATCAACCCAACTGATGCTTCTGCCATTTGAGAAAGTCAGTGTCTCATATTACAGGTTGTTTTGGGTTTTTTTGCCAATGAATTTTTAAAAAAAAATAAAACATCACTTGCTGTTTTGATTTTCAATTTAAAGACCATTGGTAAGGCTGAGTATCTTTCCCCTTTGAGCTTTGGTTTTGCCTATGATGGATTTCTTCCTCTCATCATTTTCCTGTCTTGCTGCCTTTTGATTAGCTTGCTAATAAAAGGAACCACATATGTGAGGGAAATTAATTGCTTGTCTTTGACCTGAAATGTCTAAAAGTGGAAATTGTGCTTTCCTCTGCATAAATGTGCGCTCGTATGGCAATGGGACATGGAAAGGTACTACTACTAACTTTCTCAGTGGTAAAAACTATTTCCGTTAAGCCCTAAAGCTTGAACCTACATTGCCCAATCGAATTGAAATATGCTGATTCAAAAAAAATCAAATGTTCTGTCTCAGTGTAGGGGTTAGTAATTTTATTCTATATGGTCATTTTAAAATTGAATGATCACAGCAAAAATGAGATCAAGCCACGAAGTTCAACTTGAAGATGCTCTGTGACTTCGTGTAAATTCAGCACAATCACGGGGTCGTGTTTCCTGGCCTAGCACCACCTGTCATCCTGAGGTCAACATTTTCACCAGACCTGGGTTAACAGAGGCTCCAGCCCTAAGCCTGTACTTTTGAAAACTCACACATCACAAACTCACAATCAGAAATGTGTGCCTCAGCCACAGCCTTCAAAGCCCTGCTTTACACATATTGTTCAGCCTGAGAGGCATGGCAGTATGTTTTTCAAGGCAGAAAGGTTTGTTTTAGTTACATTTTGTTAACTGAAGTTATAACTTTGAAATACCTGTATGAACAGGCACATGGGCCTCTACTGCAACCTTGTCCTAGGCCCTAAAGACATCAGCAGCAGGTGTGGCTAAGGGAGCAGGTGCCTTTGGGTCTAAACTATGCTACTTGGAAGCAATAGGAAGTGACAGGTAGCTTCCTAGCGAGACAGTCTGCCACCTGCATGCCATGTGACCTAGGACAAGTCATTTAGTGTTTCTGAGCTCAGAAACTATAACATGTTAATATCAATCTCTTCGGTTGCTTATAAGAATGAAGTAAGAATGGCCATGTAGGGTTTAGGACAGCTAAGTGCACTGAGCAAATATTAAACAAACGCATTCTGTGGTACTGTTCCCGTTATCTCTACTCCTGCTCTCTGCTCTAACCACCTACACCATTTTAAAAGCTTTTAGCACACTGAGCACACTGGTAACTAATCCTATTGTTCTCTAATCGAATAGGATCATGGGAACTGCCTACTAAAGACCTGTCAGAGAGGGGGCTCCCAGGTGTCAATCCCCTTTTTCCAGGCCTTAGGGACTCCCACCATCCATTCTGCAATGTGCATAAGACCCAAATCTTATGAGTATTAAAAACAGATACTTCAAAGTGGATCTAGTGCCCCCCCACCACCACCGCCACCACCGCCGCCGCTGCCGCCGCCCCAGCCAACTCCCACAGGATGCCCAGGGAGACCTCCGGTCGGTGGGTCGAGGCCCCACAGTTTTGAGAGAACTGAAGTTCTAGGCTTGTCATGAGTCTGCGCTTATCAAGTATCCTCAGCTGTGGCTGCCCTGGCTGGGAGGAAAGGGACATCTTCACTCAGAAGGATCTGAAATTTTATGCCAAGAGTCCACCTCACTGCTCACAAGTGACTCATGATGCTTTGAACTAAAATTTCAGCGTGAAAGCAATGTTTTCATCTTCAGTGCTCAACAGCTGCAGCATCACACGTGTGTGCTGTTGGAGGGGGTGATGATGGTGATGATGATGGTGGTGGTAACCGTGGTTACAACGTTGATAGTGACAAAAAACGACATGATATTTGAAAAGATGGGGACCTGTCCTATGGACGATATTTAAGCAATTATCATTGTCACAAAAAATATTTTTGGTTTATTTGAGACAGGTTCTCCCTCTGCAGCCCAAGCTGGACTGAAACTCACTATGTACCCTAGGCTGGCCTCACACACAGAGTCATCCTCCTGCCTCAAACCCTCAAGTGATGACAGGTATGAGCCACCATGTCTGACTGTTATTAGTATTATAGCAAATGAAGACAGAGGTTGAAGCTGGGAGTACAGACAGAACTGGGGTGTTTGCTCCAGCGAAGCTTCCTGACCTTTTCTTCACTGATAAATAGGTGTTGTTTATATTTTTCCTTTTTATATAACAAGAAATAGTTGCCAGCTGATTTCTTCTCAGTAATATGCTCCACGTTCTTACTCCCATCTTCCTTCCTGCAGGACTAATTTTTTTTTCCCTCACTGACGTATGAGTCTACATGAGTTTGAGATATTGAATGGGAGAGAAATCTCTACAACTAAAGTCATGCAAGGGAAAGATGCCTCGGAACTTTATGTAATTTAGTAATGGAAACTGCACTCACTTCACATTTCATCCAGCTTCACATTCTATTTGATACTCGCTTGGTCAGTGTCTGAACTAGTTCACACAAGCGTTCAGCCTGGCTCTGAATAAAGCAAGCGTGGGACCTTGGCCTATGGAACACCTAACCCCCTCTTCACAGAGACTGCAATGCAGAGTGATGACAGGAACCAGTCAAAACGGTGGAAGAGCGAAGCCTATCTGGTGCTATCCTTCCTAACTCAGCATGCCCCTGCAGCATTTAAACCAAAGGCTCTAGCTAAGAAGCTCCCATGGGATTTGGTGTAAGTCTGAAGTCTCCTTTAATGATGACAGCATCTATTTTTATAGGTAACAGTGTATTTGAGGAGGAAGAAAAAAAATTCTGGGAGGAAAAAAAATGACACATTTCCTGTGATGGGAGAGCATTCCATTATACATAAATGTTCAAAGCTTTTAAAAGGCTAAGGAAATATAATGAGCATATCAAAATTTCTCTGCAAGAGGAAAACCTCCTCTTTGAAGACTAGTGCTAGGAAGAAGCTGAGAGATGGGAGGAGCTGACACAGACCCATACAGGGTTTCTTAAAATGGAGTAAGTGGGAGGAGTGTGGATGGAGGCTGGCAGAGCTGGATTATGCCACTAACACATTACACAGGATGTGGGCACGTTGCCCCATCTCCCTAGACTTCTGTCTAGACACTCCACAGCAGCTACTGAGACTTCTGCAAAGTCCTCATCAGTGTCTCCAACCTTGGGAGTGGTTTAGTGATTATAATCACTCAAGAGAATGCAGTGAATCCTTTTGCCATTTTAATCAAAACTTGGCCTGTTTGAAAGTTATTTCATAAGAAACCTTGGGACCCAGGGACCATGGTGACTAACACAGACCAGGATTTTCAGTATTTGTTGTCAAATTATACTTTGTTTTTCATCCTTTGGGAGTTGGAGAGATGTACTAGAGACATCTATTTCTCAACAGCTTCTTAACTCTCAATTGTTTTTTAGTGTTTGGAGACACCTCTTAGTGTTGGTTAGACATGGCTTACTCTTTTCTAGATAAGGCAGTGGTTTTCAACCTGTGGGTCACGATCCCTCTGTGTGTGTGGGGTCCCATATCAAATATCCTGTATATCAGAAGTTTATGTTATGATTTATAACAGTAGCAAAATTACAGTTATGAAGTAGCAACAAATAATTTTATGATTGTGGAACTGTATTAAAGGGTCTCACCCGGGCGTTGGTGGCGCACGCCTTTAATCCCAGCACTCGGGAGGCAGAGGCAGGCGGATCTCTGTGAGTTCGAGGCCAGCCTGGGCTACCAAGTGAGCTCCAGGAAAGGCGCAAAGCTACACAGAGAAACCCTGTCTTGAAAAAACCAAAAAAAAAAAAAAAAAGGGGTCTCAACATTAGGGAGGTTGAAACCACTGACTTTAGGTAAACCAGTTCAGCCAAAATAGAATTCTTTAGGCACCTGCTGGATGCCACCAAACAAGCCACCATATGGTCTTTTGCCCTGAGTTTGGGCTTTCAGACCAACACATTCTGTTTGGAATCAACAGACTCTAAATGTCAAGTCTCAGTGCACTAACTGTGGATGTTTCTGACTGCTTCTCTGTTTTAGCTAAAAACTATGCTTCACATCATCGCTCTAGATCCTAAGAAACCTCAAGCATGGGAATAGGCTTACTTTAGGAAGTAGTAGTGATGATGTCACTGGGGGGCGTTTCCTTAGGGGTTGGAGCTTGCCAAGCACAAATGTGTACTAACAAACATATTTGGTTATTGTTCCTTGCTACGCCTGAGTTTATGCTCAAGTCGTGATTCAGGAGGAGGTCCCTAGACAACCTCAGCTGGGACTGGCCACCAGAAACACCAAGTGCTAAGAGGGTGGACACTTTCAGCCCCATCGACTGACCTTAAAGAAAAAGAGGACTGCCTGGAGATCAAGTACCGTAAGTACCGTTGAAATCTGGAGAGCTTCTGTTACCCAGTGATGGTCACCTTGCCCCTGTACAGCCTGCCATTCACAGAAGTGACAAGCATTGCAAACAAAAAAATCTATTCACAAGCCAAATGTGACGAAGACAAGCCCCAAACTTCCCCAAGGGGACACTTACACCATAAATGGGTCGGTCTGAGGGGTGGGGACAGGTAATAAGAGGTGGGTTAAAGCGAAATGATGGGTAATCAAATTCCAAATATTTTCATAGTAAGGCAGGAAAGGAAACATCAAAGGATATGAAAACAGAAAGACACCCATCACATTCTCCATCTGATTTGGGTCTCTTACTGGTTGAAAGGTGAGAATTAAACAACAAGACCTTTTAAAATTATATTTGGTGTATGTGTGTGTGTGTGTGTGTGTGTGTGTGTGTGTGTGTGTATGTGTATGTGTACGTGTGTGTGTGTGTGTGTGTGTGTACACTTTTGTGCCGTGATGTACATGTTGAGGTCAGAGAACACTTTGGGAGAGTTGGTTTTCTCCTACCATGTTACTGTCCTAAGAATCAATAATTTTGCCACTAACCAAAGCTCTGAAAGGGGTCACCTATGCAAAGACAATTCTCCTTTTTCTGAAAGACAACTCAAACAAGAGTATTAAAATAGCTAATTAGCCATTATTAATGTCAAACTATGTGTAAGACAGCTTCGTGAATTTTTTTTTTCTGAAACAGGGTTTTTCCATGCAGTTTTGGTGCCTGTCCTGGATCTCACTCTGTAGACCAGGTTGGCCTCGAACTCACAGAGATCCGCCTGGCTCTGCCTCCTGAGTGCTGAGATTAAAGGCGTGCACCACGGCCCCCTGGCCATGAACTGTTTCTTAACCCGTGGGTCACAGCCCCTTTGGAGGGTCAAACAACCCTTCCAGAGGGGTCACCTAAGACCATCAGAAAACACAGATATTTATATTACAACTCATAACAGTAGCAAAATTATAGTTTGTAGTCAGACATTTCCTGTCCCAACTGCCTGGTCCCAAATAAACACACAGAGGCTTACATGAATTATAAATGCTTGGCCAATAGTGCAGGCTTATTTTAACTCTTACATCTTAAGTTAACCCATATTCCTTATTTATGTTCTGCCATTTGGGGGTACCTTTATTAGCATGGCACGTTCATCTCCTGCTCCCTGTGTCTGGCTAGCAATTCCCAACTCCGCCCTTCTCCTTCCCATCATTCTTATTTTGGTCGCCTGGGGTCTATACTTCCTGCCTCGCTACTGGCGAATCAGTATTTTATTAAATTAATTCGAGTGACAAATTGTTACAGTATACAAGAGGATTATTCCACAGCAACACTTATGAAGCAGCAATTAAAATAATGTTATGGTTGGGGGTTACAACAAGATGAGGAACTTAGAGGGTCACGGCATTAGGAAGGTCGAGAACCACTGGCTCAGTAGGTGAAGGCCAAGCCTCACAATCTGAGTTTGATCCCTGGACCCCAACATGGTGAAAGAAGAGAACTGACTCCAGCTAGGACTGTCACTCTCCACACATGTACCATGCAAAATAAACACATGTAAAGAAAAATCAAAACAACAAGACATGCCCCCAAAACCCGAGACTTTTGATTTTGACTTTATCAGCACTCTTTGTGCACCCACAAGCCTGAATGATGCTGCACCGTGTGAACCATCTCATAATTGCATTTACGAAAAGATTTCTTCTTTGAGTTTTAAAACCTATTAGTATTATGTGTGATGTACACGTGTGCGTGTCATGCATGCATGCAAGTGTAGGTATGTGCATGCCATATTGTGAGCATATAGGTCAGAGGACAGTTTTCAGGAGTCATTCTTTCCTCGTAATGTAAAATCCAGGGACTGAACTCAGGTTGGCAGGCTTGTGTAACAAGTCCCTTTACCCACTGAGCCACCCCACTGGCCCTAAAAGAAAAAAAAAATTAAGACTGGAGACACAAGGAAACCATCTTATATCTTTCTTAGGTTTAAACTTCACTTAATTTTTCAATTATAGAGTTACGTCCTTTAATGACATAACTTCAAAAGCCACAAAAACTCATACAAATAGTTATTGCTAAAAACATTTGTTTCTGTGTTCTTTCTCTTCACTCTCGCCCTCCTTCCCTTCCGTCTTTAAGACATGGTCTCATTATGTAGCCCTGGCTAGTCTGGAACTACATAGACCAGGCTGGCCTCAGACTCAAAAAGCTCTACCTGTCTCTCCCTCCCAATTCCAGAGTGCTAGGTCTATGACCATCATGGTGAGGGGCATGGCAGCAGGCAAGCAGGCATGGTGCTAGAGCAGGAGCTGAGGATTCACATCTTGAATCACAAGCACCAGGTAGAAGGAAGTATGGAACCTGGAATTGGCTTGTGAAACCTCAAAGCCCAACCCCAGTGACACACCTCCTCTGAGACCACACCTCCTAGTTCTTCTCAAACAGTCCCACCAACTGGGAACCAAGGATTCAAATACATGAGCCTACAGCTTAGCAACAGCTGTTATGAAGAGTCTATGACATGCTTAACTGTGTAAGGCATGGGGATGCTTAAGGCCACAGGGACAGTCCTTACACCGAGGGAGTTTGGTTTTATTATAAGGAGTTTCGTTTGAATACTAGTGTTGCTGGCAATAGTGACAAAAGCGTAGATCTGCTGTATCCCCCACAGAAGCATGAAGAGTTCTCCTTTCCCTTAGGAACGTCCACTCAGTCCACATCAGGATACCCGGCTTCACAACAGAAGTCAGTATGAAGCAGGACTGGAGTTTGTTAAAGACATTTTTATTATACATCTTAAGCACAGAAGTTAACAGAAAGAGAGACACCGAGAGAAGGAATAAGACACTCATGTGTGTGTATGGCTTTTCCAAGGTAGAGTCATCATTTGGTTTTCTATGATACGTGTGTGTGTGTGTGTGTGTGTGTGTGTGTGTGTGTGTGTGTGTGTGTGAATGATTTGGGTGGCTTTCAAGTTACATACCTAAAGGGTGTCGGGAAACTTCCCACCTTTTAAACATTGCTTGGAGATGTAGTTTACAACAAGGCAAACAGTCAAAGACTGTTCAAAGGAAGTTCTAACCCCCATTGAGGCTTCGGTAATGGTCACGCCTACAAGACGGGGCTGAGAGAGGACACTGAAGACCCGAGATCCGGATGGGCCTGCTCTCTTGGTTCCTGGACCCTGGACGCTGGAGGTAGACAGAGCAGAGTTCTCCAGAGAACACCGCCGGACTGCACCACACCTTTCCCAGACCCTGTAGCCTATCCCTTCACTTGTGAGTTACCCCACAAAATAAACCTCCCTTTTAACTACGTAGAGTGACCTTAATAGTTTCACCAATAAGGTAGATTTATGAGATGATATGTTTAGGTTTAAGAAAAGGGAGTGCTAGAAACTCAGGCTACACATCATTTTGTCCTAAGTGAGCACAGCTATTTACTGTCCTTGATGAGATGTCTTTTGGAAAACCTGTATTATCCCTATGGGCAATTTTGACCTTCTCAGTGGTGGCTCAAATTTTCTGATCCCATCCTCAGAACAGGCAGGCCTGGCCAGATGGACCCTTTTTGTCACATTTTCTTCCCATGTCAGCATCATGTTCCCATCTCTCTCTACTACCTTGCCAGGAGCACCTAAGTGTATATCAGCTAACACAAAAGGGGAACAGAAGGTAATCTCGAGCTAGGCTAGTAGACCTGGGGAAAATAAGAGGTTAACTCCCAGGAGCCCATGGGTTGATGCACTCTCAGATCTGTATTACAGCAAGATCATGACAGACTGGCTGGGACCAATGGGACAGACTGAGACACGTCCAGCTGTCCTTTGTTTCATTACAGTGGGGTCTCCATATGATGGGCCTTGAAAAACTGCCTGTTCCTGTCATGCATTTAATGTCATGTCATATCCCCAAATGCCATATAAAGACAGAGAAGGCAAATGTCCTATTCCAGGGGGCATCCTAAGTCACTCCTGGATTTCTTCTTTTCCCCACATTAACCCATGTATAATCCTGGCCTTGGGTAAACTGTCAATACAACAAGGTATCCCAAACTCTCCTACTAGACTTTTTCCTTGAACTTTTGTCCTGTAATAAACGTCTTCCCAGTCCCTTACTTTGTCCTTTCTCTGAACTCTTTCTTTGATGGAAATAAGAACCTAGAAACACTGGACAGAGGTTTTCATCGGCTCTCTCTGCCTTTGAGACTACCACAACCTTTATATGCTGGTAACAACCCAAACCATAGGAAGTACTGACAATTCTGGGAAGGTAGAACACTCAAACTCGAGTCATTAGCAGACAGTGTAGACTATAAATAACTTACCCTGTTTTGTCATCGATACTGTCTCACCTCTGTGGCTCATTTCTGGGCTTGCCTGTATGTGTTTCAACAAAAGTCCACATAAAACTCAAATATACATTGTCTGTGGGCTGAGAACGAGCCAAGCTCTCCATCCATTTGGATGTGTCTGGAAGGTTCTATACCTAAGGAAGGGCAAGAGGCTCTGACTCTGGGATACAGCATCTATTTGATCCCAGGATCTTTCATGGATGACTAAATGTATAGCCTGTCTTCCCACAATGATCCATGTGTAGCTTTCCATCACTCTGCTCACCAAGCCTACCCTGTTAGAAGTTGCTAAAGGCCAAGTACCAGGTCAGCTCAGTGTGGAGCCAAGGGGTTCTGTGCCCTGATCTAGAGAGCTGTCCTTGATTCACAGGACTGCTCTCCAACTAGTCTCATTCAGTCCCAACTTTCATTTTCATGAAATCTGTCTCTGGGAGCTTAGTGAAGGGAATCCTGAGTTGGGAGTCAGGATCCCTGGTTCCAGGATGCAGATCCAGTACCATGCTGGTGGGGCAAGTCTTCCTATCCCCGGTCTAGGGCCTTCTCATCTGCAAAGGCTCTAGTTTTCTCCAGAATGGGCACGCCTGACGTGTCAGTTGGAATTCTTCTTAAAAAGCATTCATTGTTCATTTAGAGCAGGATGTTTAGTGCCCACCAGCCCCTGGGCTTTAATGACCAGTTTCTAAAGCACTGCACAGCCAACCATTATGAAAACACCCACCCCCAAACATTTCCAAATGCTCCATACCTGGGGAGAAAGAAAGAGCTGAAAGAGTCAGGGATTAGGTGATCCCACAAAGGGCTTCCAGCCATGGGGATCTAGTTGATAAATGTGGGGAGATGTGCTGTGTCAACGATGGCTTTATCAATAAATCCCTCCTCAGCTGTGCTGTGTGCTGGAATATTCTGTGTTTTGATGTTGGTGTTTTGTTCCATTTGAATGCTTCCAGTTGTATGGTAGGGGTGGGGCTGTTAAGTCTCAGTGGAAGGTTCTAGATCTCTGTACTGACCAGAAAGACAGAACATCTAGCGTGTGACGATGGCCTTCCCCTTCATCTTCTCTAATAGGTCTACTGTTGCTAATTGGTGTTTCTTATCTATGGAGGCTCCAAGCCCCAATACTAAGACGTTCTGGTTATTATGAATTAAGCAAAACACGGAAATGACAACAGTGTCCTTGCTATGGCCGAGGGGTTCATTGTTGGATGTATTCACGTTGGTCATTGTGGCTTGCAGCCAGACTACTAGCTGCCCTCTTGCCAAGGCACTCCCTGCCACTAGCAGCTGGCAGAGTTTGGGCTGCAAAGGGCACCACTTAACTGTTAATTGAAGTGATGTGGCATGCTGTGCTTAAGAGACTTAAGTGCCTGTGTGTGCTTCTGAAGCGTGAATATGTTGTGACTTTTGGTGGAAGAATTCTCTGTGAAAGAAGCCACTCTGTGCTCCTGGCCTGGCCCTCGGCTTTGTGGAATAATTCGGACAGTCAGGCTGCTCCTGATTTGCTAAATCCACACCTGTGATGCAGCGACCATTGTTTGAACTTTTGAAATCTTATCTTTTTCTAGTCCAGGCTTCAGAAGGCATTCTGTAAAATCAAATGTGTGTCACATTTGGCTTTGTGACCCTCTTTCCTGAGCCATCTGTGCAGAGTGCACGAGCTGGAATTAATCAGCCCCAAATGGATACTTGATTCAACACGCAGAATTGATGGGGTTGAAATTGGCTTCGCTGTTTCCAGAGTTTCTTCCACTCAGGCCTGAAGCCTCTGGGATGTTCTCTCCTGCAGTGATCAGACAAGACGAGTGAACCCAACAGTGGGCACTGGGAAGCAGCCTGGAGCAGGAGCTGTGCCTGGCACAAACGCACTGGGTTGGAAGCCAGCGAGTCCACGGAGCTGTGCCTGGCACAAACGCACTGGGTTGGAAGCCAGCGAGTCCACAGCCCACCCTGCTGAGGTGAAGTGGGGCTTGTTGACTTCATCCGATTGTATTCCTACAAAGTAGGAATGCTGAGCCTTCTACTCTACGAAGAATTAGTCTTAAAATGTACCTTCTCCAAGAATATCCACCATGCCAAAAAAAAAATGTTTTTCTTTTACTTTTCACCGCTCTGAGCTATGGTAATCATGTTCTTTATTACTTCAAATGGTTTCTGATCTCACCTCCCCGCCTCAACTCTAGCTAATACCTCAACCCACATACTCACTAGTACACACTCTAATTGCTGTTATAAATGCTAGGATAGAAACAAAATAAAGAGGGCAAACAAAGGCTCCTCATCCCACAGACCAAAAACCTTACATGCAGCTGGGCATTGTGGTGCACACCTGTGGTTCCAGCTACTCGAAAAGCAGAGACGAGAAAATCATCTGAGCCCCAAACTAGAGACCCAACCAGGGAAACATAGTGAGACCCCCACCTCAAAACACCCCCCCCACACACACAGAGAGAGAGAGAGAGAGAGAGAGAGACAGAGACAGAGACAGAGACAGAGACAGACAGACAGAAAGTGAATTTACTTGTTCCCCTTACTAAAGAACATTTAATTCCATGATAATTGCTGTACAAGTCAAAGCTTCTCATTGTCTAGGATTATCTGATTCTTCATTGGGGAAAAGACATACCCATCCTCCTCCTAAAGCATCCCCACAGAGCCCAGCATGACAGGCTCTACAGCTGGAGAATTCCCATCAGCCCTTGCTGCCTTACGAGAGAGTGTAGATGAGGCAGATTAGGAACAAACAACCTCATCTCCCACAGTTTTTAGGCAGTCACCTGCCCATTGAGCCTTTAGAAATACATCAAACCATCCATTCGAGAACCATTCTTCCTTATTCAGTAGTCAGAGATCAGCTCATATCATGCTGACCCAAATTATGCTACTGAAAGACGTAGATTTAAAAAGAAGCTTAAAATTACAATATAGTGCTTTGCTGGGAATTTTCAAAGAATTTAGAGACAAAGTCTCGCTATGTAGAACAGGCTTCAAACTCACAGATCCACCTGTTCCTGCCTTCAAAGTGATGGGACTAAAGGTGTGCCCACCACACCTGGCTTATTTTTAATTATCTGTATGTGTATACATCTATGTGTAGGTATGTGCAACTGAGTGCAGGTCCCATGAAGGCCAGAAGAAGGCAGTTGATTCCCCAGAGCTGGAGTTACAGCTGACTTGGGTCCTCTGTAAGAGCAGGAACCACTTGGACTGCTGAACCATCTCTCCAGACCCTGGAGCTTTACAATAGAGCAAGTACTTAAGTTAGAGTTAGTAGCTATTCTAGATATTGGCACTTACCATTAAAACATAGGATCCTAATCCAGAATGTATTTTCTTGGTCCTTTACTCTACAAGTCACCGCCTGTTTCTGTAAGTAACATATTCTTTCAAGCATGGCCACATCCACTCATGGACACATTAAATACTTTTATCACAACTGAAATTGATGATAGAAAAATAGACCACAGCATCTACAAATCCTGAAATGGTTTGGTTACTATCTGGCTGCTGCCATCTCCTGCCCTAGAACGAACAAGAGGGGACTAATGAAAACCCATAGGCTCCCTCCATGTGCAGGGCAAACCTAAGTTCAAATCCATGTGTCTTACTAACTCTGAGGCCTGAGAAGTGTTCATCTTGTGCATCTGCCACGATATTCCAACAGGCATTACAGCTCATACTAGCTAACAACATTATAAAAGTATCAACAAAAATCAAAGGGGCTTTCATGGGTACTGGACCAGAGCATCCCAAGAGTTCTCATTCTCCCCGTGTATCTCTGTGTCTCTGTCTCTCAGTCTCTGTCTTTTTGTCTCTCAGTGTCTCTGTCTCTCCACCTGTGTTTCTGTCTCTCAGTCTCTGTGTCTCTGTCTCTCTCCGTCTGTGTGTGTGTGTCTCCCTCTGTGTGTGTGTATGCACAATAGACTCCTTGTCAACTTGACACATAGACCCACCACTATTAAACCATAACCTTTCTTTTCTTGTTCAGTCCCAAGATTACACACTAATATCAACATTACAATATAAACCTTCCAAATTTTTCAAGTCTCACAGTCTTTAAAAATTCAAATACTCAAACTTTAAAACAGCCAATATTTTTTAAAATTCACAATCTCTCAACTGTAGGCTCCTGTAAAATCAAAAATAAATGAAATACCTTCCTACTTCAAGAGGGAAGAACCAGGGCACAGTCACAATCAAATAAAAGCAAAACCAAGCTCCCCAAAGTGTAAATAACTCAACGACCAAGTCTGGGATTCACTCACCATCTTCTGTGCTCCTCCAAGGGGCTCAGGTCACTTCTCCAGCTCCGCCCCCTACAGCACACACGGCTCATCTTCTAGGTTCCAGCTGGCTCCATTCCACACCTGCTGCTGTTCTTGGTGGTCATGCCATGGTAGTGGTAGACTCCAAAATGCTGGGGTCTTCTGCTGCAACTGGGCTGCACTTTCACCCACAGCCTCTCATAGGATCTCATCATGGTGCCACACCTCAACCTCTCTACATGACTTTCAATCCTGGCCCTTCAACTGCCACTGAGGCTTCACCATCACCAATGGCCTCTCACAGTGCCAAGCCTCAGCTGCTCTCCATGACCCCTTCATGCCTTCAAAACCAGTACCACCTGGGTGAGTCTTAGATGTTACCAAGTCCTGCTGACAGCACAAGGTACAACCTTGGCCAACTCTGGAAACACTTTCCAGAAGTGTTTCTCAGGAAGAAGATTTCCCAGAAGATTTCACGGCAAGGATTCTGGTCTCTTCTTATTCATTGCTAATTTCTCAGCTCCAGGTGACCAGCATCAATTGTCCCAGTAACACAAAGGTTTCACTTTGGTAGTTCTGGTATCTTGTTAATCACAGCTGATTCTTCAGTCCCAGCTAACCAGAACCACAGGATCTTAATTGAAAATAACAAATGGCCCCAATAGAGTCTTTAAACTTTCCTCTGAAACTTCACAAGCCAGGCCTCCATCCTCTGCACTGCTCTCAACATTCTCCCAAGCTCCTACAGAAGAGATCACCAAGCATTGAACACTCTGGTTTTTCTTGCACATAATTCCAAAGTCCTTTCACAATCCTCCCTGACACAACATGGTCAGGTCTGTCATAACAAAACCCCACAATCCTGGTACCAACTTCTGTCTTAGTTAGGGTTTCTGTTGCTGGGATGAAACACCATGACCAAAAGCAAGTTGGGGAGGAAAGGGTTTATTTGGCTTACACTTCCATCACTGTTCATCACTGGAGGAAGTCAGGACAGGAACCCAAACAGGGCAGGAACCTGGAGCTGATGCAGAAGCCGTGGAGGAGTGCTGTTTACTGGCTTGCTCATCATGGATTGCTCAGCCTGCTTTCTTATAGAACCCAGAACCACCAACCCAGGAATGGCACCACCCACAGTGGGCTGGGCCCTTCCCCATCAATCACTAATTAAGAAAATGCCTTACAGCCAGAACTTCAGAAGGCGTTTTCTCAATTAAGATTCCTTCCTTTCAAATAACTTTAGCTTGTGTCAAGCTGACATAAAATTATCCAGCACAGTCCTCTAATAAATTATTTTTAAAATTTTTCTATAAACAGACACATTTTCACATTTTGCCTAAGGATAAAATCTCTCTCTCTCTCTCTCTCTCTCTCTCTCTCTCTCTCTCTCTCTCTCTCTCTCTCCATACACACATGCTAATTTAGGACTGTGAATATAGCTCACCACTCAATACTCACCTAATATACATGAGACCCTGCATTGACTCTCCAGCACACGAGCAGGGGAAAAAGTGAATTTATCAATTGTTCTAGGTGTAGTCCAGAGGGACAGACCTTTATGATGATAGTGTGAGCCTCAACTTGATTATTTCTATTGGCAAGCACTCCATCACTGAGCTAGGCTTCTGTCCTGGGGTGGTTTTTTTCTCTTTCCTTCTTCTGTGTGCATGTGGTATGCATGCATGTGTGTATGAGTGTTTGAGTGTGTGTGCACACGTGCGTGTGGAGCTTGACAGCAGGTTTACTCTCCATTTAATTAATTAATTAATTTTTTATTTTAGACAATTTTCATACGATACAATTTGACCATAATCATTCCCCTTCCCAGAGTCCCCCAAGGCCCTCTTCACCTCCCTATACACCCAACTTCATGTTCAAAACCAAAAAGACAAAAAACCACCAAGTCATAATGAAAGAAAGCGCATACAAAAAAACATGGAGTCTGTCTCGTGTTAGTCACCTACCTTGGGCATGGGGCTTGCCCTGGGGTTTGGTCAATATGTCTGGTGTCATTCCATTGGGACAAAAAATTGATTATCCCTGTCGTAGCAAGGATCAGTTACAAAGAGCTTTTTGTTTAGGAATGGAACTTGGTGCCTACTTCCCCTTCTTGTGCTAAGGTTTTTGTCTGGATTGAATTTGTACCGGTCTTGTGTGTACTGTCAAAGTCTCAGTGATTCATATGTGCATCAACCTTGTCTGAAAGACTGTTTCCTTGGAGTCATCCATCACTACTGGCTCTTACAATTCCAACTTATTTGTTGAGGCAAGATCTGTCCCTGATCCTGGCACTTACTTACTTTGACCTAGCCAGCTTGCCTCAGCGATCTCCTGTCTAGTAGGATCCTGAATACTGGGATTATAAAGGTGGCCACCACAGGGGTTCTGGAGCTCCAAAATAGCAAACATTTTATCCATTGAATCACCTCCTAGCTCCTGGGATAGTTGTTTTTAATGACACTGAACAACAAAGAGCCTAAGGAAGCTATAATGACAAGCTCTAAGTCCTAAACACTCAGAAGTAATGCCCACTGGAGTGATTCATCATCTTTTCAGGTTTTAAGTCTGAGATACACTGAAAGGACCAAGTAGATGCCACAACAGGCTGCTCAGTCTTCTCTCGGTGATCAGGCCTCAATTTCAGTTTCCTGAGACTTGAGCAAGCAGTTTCTGGGAGGGCCATGAACAAAAGACATAGTCCTTGCAGTAGCTCCATTTCTGCATGTACTCTGACAGATCAAGGTTCAGTTGGTTGTTTACTGTCTGGGACCTGTGGTGGTATTGTGTTCCCTAAAATATTGTGCATGCTAATAAACTTATCTGGGGTCAGAGACAGAACAACCACAATATTAAACATAAAGGATAGGCAGTGGTAGCACACGCCTTTAATCCTAGCATTCCAGAGGCAGAAATCCATCTGTTCAGGGATACAGCCAGGCATGGTGACTCACGCCTTTAATCCCAGAAAGCGAGCCTTTAATCCCAGGGAGTGGTGGTAGAAAGCAGAAAGTTATATAAGGCGTGAGGACCAGAAACTAGAAGCATTTGGCTGGTTAAGCATTTGGCTGGTTAAGCTTTCAGGCTTTGGAGCACAGTTCAGCTGAGAGCCGTTCAGATATGAGGACACAGAGGCCTCCAGTCTGAGGAAACAAGATCAGCTGAGAAGTTTGCCAGGTGAGGTTATCTGTGGCTTGTTCTGTATCTCTGACCTTCCAGCATTTACCCCAATACCTGGCTCAGGTTTGTTTTTATTAATAAGACTCTTTAAGATTCATGCTACAGGGACCCCTCACCAACTTAGAGCTACGTGCATGGGTCAATGTGAACATGCGAGGCCAGTCAGCCCCCATGGCAGCTCAAGGACAAAGCCTGGGACCTGTCCAGGCCTGCCCCAAAATGATAACTGTAATCCCCAACCAATAAATTCAAAGGTTACACACCCTCACCCAATCATATGATGCAAAGGCTTGCAGTTTTTCCCTTTAAAACCCCTCACCCTGAGAGCTCAGGGTCGTCCTCCTCCACCTGCTGCGTCAGATGTTGGACAGGGACCAAACCCGGGCTTACCTGTAATCAATAAACCCCTGTGTGTTTTGCATCGGATATTGGCTCTGTGGTGGTCTTGCTCAGGGGTCTCGAGATGTGGCCACAACAACACAAAACCTGAATTCAAAATTTGTTCCCAGAGTCCCTGAACTATAGTATTAATCCACAATCTCTTTCATTTTTCTTCATTCATTGTTGGGCAAAAGTTTGGGAATCAGTTAGGAAGCAGTGAAGATCCGGGCAAAATGGAAAGATCCAAAGGCATTTGCTGGTCTGTGTTGTGTTACTATCACAGAATACCACAGGATATGCAATCTGCAATGAACAGGATCTTATGTAGCTTATGGTTCTGGAGCCCAGGAAATCCAAGCCTGTGTATCATCCTATGTAGCAGATGTGTCTTGCTTACACGTCAAAGTAAGAGTAAGAAGGGAAGGTAGCCAAACTCGTCCTTCTATCAGGAACCCACTCCCTCAGTATCTCCCCCATGTTAGGGTCCTGGAGAAGTCCCACAAAAAACTACCATCCACGTATACAATCAACAAGAGTGTTTATTATCTCGAGAAAGCTTCCAGCATGCTGGGTCTGGCCATCCCCCACAAAGGCAAGATAGCAATGACCCTAAGAGGAACTCACAGTCTCCTTTTAAGCACAGCTAAGGGGCATTCCCAGAGCAATTAGTTCATCTTAGATATGATTGGCTTAAGCAAGTGGCAATCATATTAGCACATTCTAGGGCTAGTCAGGGGCTGATTAGGGCTACAGCTTTTCCATTTGGGGGCAGGCCTGCACAAGTCCCAGGCTTTGTCCTTGAGCTGCTGTGGAGGCTGGCTGGCCCAGTATGCACTGACTGTGGGGTCTGGCTCAGTGGTCCAGGCTTGGTGCATCTTTTCTCCCTTGTCCCTGTTATCAGGGGCACCAGTGATTAATTGCCCTTTGTTTGTGACTCTTTCAGAAACTGCTTGCTCAGTCCTAGGAAACTGAAATTGAGGCCTGATCTCTGACAGAGAAACCTGTTATGATATTTGCCTGGAGCAACCTCTTATGATATTTGCTTGGTCCTCTCACCCCACTGCTGTAAAAATGGTATTATTTCATGCATGAGGGCCAAACTGCCTCTTAATAAATTTCTCACCTCTTAACAGTGCTGCCAGTTGCACTGAGAATTACATTTCCAACACACGAACTCTGGGACACGTTTAAGCTGTAGCACTTTCCAAGCTTCCAAACATGGCAGGAGGAACTCTTCCTTCTGCTTTGGGTGAAGCTACCCCTAACTTGCTCTATGGGTCCCCACAAGTCATGGTTGAGGCCCAGTGAACTGATTCGCCTTGTGATTTAGCCATGTTCTAGGCCAGCGACTGGGCTGTCTCCAGAAGACAAACTCAGGAGGGATGTGCACACCAAAAAAGATGCAAGATACACTCATTTTTTATTTCATTTGTTTTCCTATATAAATCATAGTTTTTTACTGTTAAGCCATGATTAGGTGTTAAAATTAAAAGCAAAAATGACAAGTTAAGACTTAACAAAACCACTAGGCATGCTGAAGGAAGTGAAAATGGAGCTAGGCAGTGTAAAGTGTGAATCAATAAATATGGGAAGGACATCTTGGAGAAGAGGGAGGTGTGCTTAAGATACGAGGGGAATGGAGTGGGGAAATTCTGACCTCAGGAGAGCATCTATGGGAAGAAACAGCAGGATATGATTGCTAAGCTCCACTATGTTTCTGAATCACCCCCTCCTTCCTCCGTCTTCCTTTCTACCACGCTGGATCAGTTCCTGCTAACAACCACCCATCTTCATCGGGTGGATTCCCCTCCTCAGAAGCATCCCCCGCACCCCTAGGACCTGCTTCCGAGCCTTCTCCTCTCCCTTCAGGTTGCTGCTGTTCTGTGCCTCTGGTGATTCATCGCTGTTCGGCTGAGTGTTCTTTTGCCACTTGCTCTTCCTTTTCAGTGTCTTCTGGGCTTTCCTGGAGCGACTCTACTTCTTGTTTTAGCTGTTTAGTCCTTAGCTTGAAGGTCTTCTCCTCTGAACTTGATTGAACTACACCTCTCTCATGATTCTCAACCTCCTGCCTAGGACGTAAACAGCAAACCCAGGAGGGATGTGCACAGCAGGGGACACACAAGAGACTGCTCATTTTTATGCCGAAACACTTTGGGAACACGGAGTAGATTGAGAAAGGAACTTACTTCACTTGGGAGAAGGCTGAATCTACTGGCATTTGTGTAGTCTAGGAACACTGCATTCTGCGTGCTAGCTGAGCAGCTGGAGGTGATTTCAGTTGTGGTTTCAATTAGGTGATTGATATCTGGTCTTAGGGGTGGTCTAACACTAAGATATT
Source organism: Peromyscus attwateri (assembly GCA_902168425.1). Taxonomy (NCBI): domain Eukaryota; kingdom Metazoa; phylum Chordata; class Mammalia; order Rodentia; family Cricetidae; genus Peromyscus; species Peromyscus attwateri. The sequence goes on from CABHPP010135600.1 coordinate 46,678, forward strand.
TAATATTTAATGCCATAAATTCACTAGCATGCCAAACCCAGGTTAGTGTTTCTTAAATTTTAATGTGCACACAAATAGTATGAGATTCTTGTTAAAATTCTTAATTAGTAAGATCTGGGGTAGAGTCAAAGAGTGTGTGTGCATTTTTAACAAGCACCTAGGTGCTGCCAATATTCCTAGGTGTCACGCACATTAAGCAGCAAAGATATAAGAAGAGATCTGATGCCTGTAGGGCTGGGGTGGGGGTGGGGCTGGGGTGGAGCTGGGGTAGAGTAGAGCTGGGGTGGGACTGGGACTGGGGTACTTTTACCATGACCCTCCCACTTAGCTGTTGCCTATGCACACTCAAAGAATCCCAAAGACACTAGACTTACTCTGGTGAAAGTACTGCCTTTGTCTTCCAGCCACAGTGAGAGGATAAGGACCATGCCCTGTTGTTGAGGGTTCAGATGAGAAAATCCAAAATGGAAATGAGTTTCTCAGTGTCGGTGACAACCCTAGAATTCCAGCCTGGATAAAGCCTAGATTCAGCATTTCATTCCCAGAGGCAAGGGGAGCTGTTTACTGAATAAAAGATGAGGCCGGAGTAGCAGAGGGGTCTACCTGCAGGGAACTTGGCCCTGGTCCTTGATCATGAGCACTTTAGAACTGAAATTGACGGCCAGTCCACTTACCTTCTTGATCGATGTAACAAACTCTTAAGCACAAAGTCTTTTCCAGGTTGCTGCATGATCAGTGCCCGGCATCCACGTACCACACATCAGTCCTCAACATCGTCGATACACAGGCTGGACAGGATTGTTTTGCACGTCACTACTGGACTTGTTTCCCAATGACTTGCTGTTCTGTAAACAGCCCACTATTTCTATAAATTCTTTTTCACTAAAAAAAGGGAGAGAGCTTCAAACTACTTCCATTAATTCTTGAATGATTTCCTGCAATGTATTTGGGTCGTATTCACCCCTCCCCCAACTCTTCCCATACCCCATACCCACCTCTCCCCCCTCCCTACCCACCCCACCCCCCCCCCCCCTCTAGTCCTAGTCCCGTTTGTATTTCCCAGCCAGTCTTAGGAATGGGGTCTGCCCTCGAGTGTGGTCAACCCAGCAGGGGCTGTGCCATCAGAGAAACCTCCGACTCTGCTTCTCCCCGTAGCTACCAAAGGCCAATAGTTCTTCAGCGAGTGGTGAGATCTCATGTTCACCTCCCTGGCTCTCTGCTGAGACAGTCTGGTTTGAGCTCATGTGAGTCTTGCGCATGCTGTCACACTCACTATGCGTTCATATGTGCACCTGCCCGGTTATGTCTAGAAAACACTGACATTTCCCTGAAGCTACCCATCGCCTCTCTCTTCCGGTCTCTCTGCCCCATAGACCCCTGAGCCTTGGCAGGAGGGTGTAATATGTCCTCTTCAGGTCTGAGCATCCTACAGTCTCCTATGCTCTGCACGCTGCCCTCTTTCCTTCCCTGCTAAAATTCCCGGGCGACACTTTGGCTAACAGCAAGTTTCCCTTTTATCAGCCACACTTCCTTCTGCCCCCAGGGCCTTGGCACATGTCCTCTCCGCCATCTTCCCTGGGAATAATACCTCCTCCTCACTTCATTGACCTCTTTCCCATTCATCCTTAGGACACCTGTAGATGTAATTGTAGGTAGATTATTGAATCTGCTCTCTAGTCTATCAGACACCCCCCCCCACACACACACCCCTCAATTGGTCTCCCTGAGGAATCCTCTCAATTACAATCATAAAAAAAAAAAAAGAAAACCCATGGTGCTATTTACTTCCCTCTCTCTTTCTCACTGTATTTGTGTGTCCATTTGGTTGGTTCCCTCCAATACCCAGGAAATGAAAGCCGATGTCTAAACCTCTGGCGGAGAGAAGCGTGCCCCAGACATTTCTCCCGCTTCTTAATGGTTGCTTCTCTCCTTCCTTGATTTTCAGCTAAGCAGGGCAGGGATATTTTAAAGATTCTGAGAACATAGTTGATGGCACAAGATGAAGCCACTAAATTGGGAACAAATTTAGTCACTTTGAATCGTCTGCAACCGAAACAAAATTACCAAGCTGAAAAGACCTCTCGATTTTGTTCTACCTGAGGAACAGAATCCAATGCTCCGGACGTTCCAGCCCCACCAGAGCCGTTACTGATCCGGATGCCGCCCCATAAATCGCATGCCTGTGGGGCTCTCGGGCTTTTAAAACACCGTTCGGTTCTTGGCTTCACTTGTGGCGCGTGGGCTTGTGCGCACTCTTGCCTGTCCCCCTCACTGATAAATGTGTTCAGTTTCACTCCTTGTTCTCGCTCAAAGTACCAATTAGAAGCTGCTTGGGGAATGGTTGATGTAAGGATATGCGGCTGAACACATCGGGGAACGCGAGGATTCACAAGCAAGGGTGATCCACGCTTGTGAGACGTATGAGCTGACATGGCGTGAACTCGGATGCTGGCGCAGCCCGGTCGCCCACACACTCTTCCCGGCAGATGTTGCCATGGTACTGCTCCAGCAGCCGAAGACACTGCCTGAAAGCCATTGTTCCTCGGAATCCCGCACCTGCACGCTGTTTAAATGTCAGGGCCCTACTCTGCTGCTCCCTTTGGCCCCACTGAACACAAAGCCTCAGTGAAGAGGCAGCACCATCCAAGACACCAGGGGGCAGCTTTCCCTTCAGGAAGTGTTAGTGGCCGATGTCTATCTATTCACCTGACCTTTTGTTATTCCAACTAGTAAAAGCTCTAAAATAAAATTATTTTTAAATTTAAATCTGCTCATTTCTGCTTTCCATGTTGAAGGCGAGGAGGCAGAAAGTTGAAGTACCTTTGCAAGAAAGGCAGACCAGGCCAAATGGTCCTTTATGTAACTCATCTTAATTAGATTGCAAAAATGTTCAGCCCAGAATCCCCCAGAATCCAGCTGGCTCGCTGTGGTGAGCGGCTGCAGAGGCTTTCTCCCTCACCCACCCACGGAATCAGAGCAGTCGCCCATTTTTCTGTCACAAAACCCAGACATGTAACAGTCTGTAAATTATTCTTCCTGTCAGTGTAGGAGGGGAGTTTAACAAAAGGAAGTCATTTATGCAGTAAAGAAAGTTCAAACCACACTGAGGTAAGTGTTGAGGGGTATTTGTACATTGTGAAGATGTATTGTTGTGATTGGTGTAATAAAAAGCTGAACGGCCAATAGTTAGGCAGGAGATAGGTGTGACTTCCGGGCAGAGACAGGAAGAGGATAATCTGAGGTGCACAGGAGACCCCAAGGAGACGAGGAACGACTCAGACACACAGAATGGGAGAGAGAGGCAAAACCCGTGTGGTAGAATGTAGATGAAAAGGTTTTCTGGATGATTTTTTTTGGCCCCCAGAGAGGAAACGAGGAGAAGAGACTGAAAAACCACATGGCTGGTCTCTGGGGGGGGGGGGTTTAAAAACCCTTTAGGGTTGGCCTTGGGTTTCCCTGGGGGGGGAGCCCCGGTTTGGCGGGTTTTCTGAGATGGTTTGGAGAGAGGGGGGTGGAGGGGGGCTGAGGTGGAGCTTCCACCTGAACATAGATTAATAAAAAAATATGGGTTAATTTAAGTTATGAGAGCTAGTGGGACAAGCCCAAGCTAAGGCCGAGCTTTCATAACTAATGATATGTCGCTGTTGTTATTTGGGAGCTGGCGGCTCAAAGAAAAGTCCAATTACAGATAAGGCTGTCCTAGACTGTTCCAGGTTCTTGATCTGGAAACATCAAAAACCTCTTACCCAGGAGTGGTTAGCAGAGCTAAGGCTGTCCCCGTGAGGTGTGAATACCGCTGGAGTCTGTCCTGATGGCATCTGCAGTGTTTATCTGAAGGACCAGGACGTCACTGAACTGGGACCAGAAGCCAGCCTTTTGACCAGTCTGGTTCACCAGAACGCTTGGCCCTTTCCTGTTGCTGGGGGATGGAGGTGGAGAGGGTGGAAAATTCATCCTCAAATAGGAGGGTACATTGGCTTCACTGGCAAACTTGAGTCCACTTCCACGGAGCTAAACCTAGACTGTTGAGGAACACAGGTCTTAGTCAGAAGCATGGCTTAGGGAGGGGGATAAAAGCTGTACTCTCAACCCTCTAGAGTCTGAGGCAGGAGGATCACGAGCTCCAGGTCAGCCTGGGATCTATAGAGATATACTGTCACAAACAGTAAATAATAGTGCCGCTTGAGTGTCCTCTGCCAGTGAGCAGGAGGGTGCGTACTTGGCGATGGGCTGCTTTGTGCCAGAGGCATTCTGTTTCTTGGGATGAGGGTCTCTTTATGGCTCTACGTTATAGCTCCAACCAGAGATTACCACGTTTTTTTCTTGAGTGGTAACCTATTAATTTCAGATATAGTAGAATCTAGTTGCTGTAACTCAACATGATGGTGGCATGCTCTGGCTTGGGGAGACAATGGAAAACAGAAAAGAGCAAAAAGGGTGTAAGGGTGTGTGTATAAAAGACAAAACAGTCTAATATATGAGAGCAGTGGTTCTCAAACTGTGGGTCATGACCCATAGGAGGCTCATATCAGATATCCTGCATATCTGATATTTACATTTTAATTCATAACGGTAGCAAGATTACAGTTATGAAGTAGCAATGGAATAATTTTATGGTTGGAAGTCACCACAACATGAGTAATTGTGTTAAAGGGTCACAGCATTAAGAACGCTGAGAACCTCTGTATTAGAGTGTAAGACCAAGGAAAAAGGATCCTTCACATGACAAATTAGTGTTTCCATGGCTTGGGACATAGGTTAATTGGATTGACCTCACCTGAATGACTCAGTTGGCATTAGTCTGGTAGAGGAGAGAGAAATTATTCCAGTAGGGTGAATGGTAGTTTTCAAAACAGATGCCTTAAAAATAAACATGGATGTGTTTAGGATCCCAAAGCTTCTCTCAGGTCCAGTGACTCACTAGGACTTACAATGCAATGAAGTGGATGTATTCAAGGCTATGGACACAGACTGATACCAGCAGTGGAATGTATGCACAAGGCAGAGTCCAGGCAAGATCAGACAAAAGGATCCATCATCTTTCATCACTGGGGTTATCAGGAAGCAGGGTGCTTATTTCTTGTATGACAAACTCCCCTAGCCCTTAGTGTCCAAGATGTATGTGGTATTTGAATACAGAGGTATGGCTGACCCTCTGAGGCCCTCAATCTCCAGCTCCTTCTAGAAGGCCCCAAAGCTCCTACATAAATCACATTAGCATAACTATCTAACATGGCCCACTCTAGGCGTAAAAAAACACCACTGGTGGAGGATATTCTAACACCTCATTGGTAATCTGGGAGAAGGACCAGGGCCATGCTTTCCTCTGGAGTGTGCAGACTGTGAAGCGCCTCTCTGCTGAAGGGGACTGGGAGGAGATATCAGAGGGTCTTCTGGGTGTGATGGCATGCTATATCTTGTCTGGATGTTCACTTCTGGTCTGTGAGCTTTCTGCATGTACGTAATACCAAAGTAAAGTTTTTAATAGAAACTTTGTCTTTTAAAGTAGTCTTCCTGAAGCTCAGCTCTCTTCCTTGGGGGTTGTCTTGTACATCATCGGATGTTTAGTGACATCTCTTGTCTCTACCTTCTAGATGCCAGTAACACCTCCCCCCACATAGTCCTAGCAACTAAAAATGTCTCCAGACACTGCCGTCAACTTCCTGAGAGAGATATAGCCCCAGTTCAGAACTATGGTTTCAGATAAACATAGAGGAAAATTTATAGTTGAAATAACACATCAGAAATTTGCCTTAAAATAAGCCTGATTGGAGGAGGGTCTGTGGTGATAATGAAAATTGTCATTAATTGTTGGAACTTGGTGATGGGCACATTACACTGCTCTCTGTACTTTTTATGTTAGGAATTTTCTATAATAAAATTTTTTAATGTTTTATACACATGACATGGCTCACATGTAGAGGTCAGACGGCACTTTGCAGGAATTGCCTCTTTCATTCCACAAGTGGGTCGTAGGGATCAAATCAAGGTCATCAGGTTTGGTGGCAACCATCTTCATCTGCTGGGCCATCTTCCAGAATCAGAAAAAACATTTATGGAATGATGTTATTAAAAAAGAAAAATCAGTAGAACAATACGTATGGTGTGCGGATAGACAGTAAACAGACTAGAACCTGGAGGACAACATGTTTGTCTCTGGGTGACAGTACTAGGGTAGAATTATGGATAATTTGTTTTCCGTTTCCATATATTGTTGTACTGTGAAATTTTTATAATTGGAGAGATGAGCAGGGAATTTAGTTTTAACACAAGAGTTATTATACAGAATCAAAGAATTTTCTAACTCTGACCCAGAAAGTTTCAGAAAAACCTCCAGTTGTTTTGCCCGATTGACCCTTGGCATCTGGACAAAACACAGAGTGAGTAAGTAGTTCTGCAGGTGAACAGATGAGGAATGACCGGGCGCTGCCAGGCCAGGGAGCCACAGACAGCTCAGCAAGCACAGGGGCATGAGAACACGCCACTGTTAGCAGGCAGCACTGGTGCTAACACAGCTGCAGGGGGCCACAACTAGGAACACACATATCCAGAAAACGTTCTGCAAGGTAAAGCCAGAAGTGGGAGTCAGACGGGAGAGCAGATTTTGTTCCTGACTCTTCTTGGTATGTTATTCCTTTGCCAAAAGCCCTTAAAAGGTTTTCCATCATACTTGGAATTAAATTCATTGCCCCTGCTGAGGCATCCAGCATTCCCTGGCCCTGACTCAGTCTCACCCAAGTGTCCGACCTCTAAAGACCTTCACAATTGCTCTTCCCTGTGACCTCCATATGCCCCCATGCCATCCTAGTATCTCATAGGACTTTCCTCCTTATTTTACTCAGTCAAATGACATCTCTCTCCCTAGTGGGGTCTTCCCCGATCACACTGTCTCAAACCACCATCCTCCATTCTGTATCTTATTAGGTTGCTGCATGTTTTCTATAGCAGTTACTGGTAGATCTCTGAGTTTGAGGCCAGCCTGATCTACAGAGCAAGTTCAAGGACAGCCAAGCTTAGGCAAGTGAAGGTAACTATCAAAAACATAAAGCTAGTGAAGATGTAAGTGAACAAGAGGGCTATGTTCTAGCCCCAGCAAACAGAACTTGGCAGCTTCGGCCACATGGTTCTGGCTTGAGAGTTAAGGATGGAAGAAAGGGATTATGGAATTTACCTCTGTGACTGAGGAAAGCCACTGAAGCCAAGCATGTATCAGAAGTGTCCCTGAATGGAGGCCCAGAGAAGACATTGTGTGAAGCTGTAAAGGTGAAGCTTGGACTGCCTTGGAGACCTCAAGATGTTGGAGATGCCAGAGCCATGGGATACCTACAGAGAAGAGCTGCGGAGAGGGATGGGGACCAACTTAAGAGAAAGAAGTATGTTGCAGTCAGCAAAGCTGTAAGGAGTTGGAGATCTGAAGATTGTTTTGACATCAGACATGGAGATGCAGAGTTTGGAGTTTGCCCACCTGGTCTTCAGTCTTGCTTTGGTCCAGGATTTCCTCCCTATGCTCCCTTCCCTGTGTTTTGGATTGGTAATATATATCCTGTACCATTTGTTCTGTTGGAAGCTCCACCTCAGCCCCACTCCTCCCCTATTCCAAACCCGCTCCTCAAAAGTCTGGGCTCCTCCCCCAAAGCTCAAGACCTCTCCTTCAGGGTATTTAAGCATCCCCTCATCCCTAGACCTGCCATGTGATTTCTCCTCCTCCCCTCCCAGCCCCTCACCTCTAGGGAGCTGGAAAGGTCACCCAAGAGGGCTTGGCTCATTAAACCTGGTCTTTTTAACTTGGCTTGATCTGGCTTATTGTGTCGGCCGAGAAACCCTCTATCATCTTGGGGCTAAGCCCAGGTAGAGTTGAGCATTCCCCACTGGCCCCTCAACCACATGGAAAGTCACTCTTCCTTTTACCCCGCCTTCCACTGGACAGGATCTACTTTGGGCTGGGGTAAGTTGCTCATTTCCAGGCAAAACACCTATAAAGGGTCCAGGATCACTTCCGAGTCTTTGACCCAGAAGTGGTCAAAGACTTCTGGGGCACCTGCCAGACTGCTGCAATGCCAGGTGACTCCAGCCTGTTTCTGGAGCAGGGAGCCCTTTGTACAATGTTCTGCACAGAGGCACTCCCCGACACCAATCCTGGCTTAGAGCACTGAGTACAGTTCTGTATACTTCAGTCTCCAGCAAAAGGCTTGTAGAGGGGTGGCTGCGGGTCCAAGACCAATCCTCACTCAACCCTGGGGTGTCTGATACAAAATTTAACCGAATTTGGATGGTCTCACACCATATGATGGTTTGAGCTCCTTCATCCAGGGTTTTGGGGCCCTGAACTTGGCACTGCCCTCCCCTCCCCATCATTTCTCCTATAAACCTCTTACTATGCTGTTCCTGATGTGTTCTCTTAGTGGCATACCTTGGCAGGACCCACCAAAGGGTACCCACTTTGCCTTCACTCACCAGGCTTTCCTGGCATTTGGTCTGGCCATGCGGGGATTCCTCCTGTAACAGACCTGTTCTCTTTGCCTGCTCCTGTCTGCTCTTCCACTGTACCATGCTGGAATTCTATCTGCCTGCCCCACCCATGACAGATCTCTTCTCTCTGTCTCTGTTTGCTCCCCTCCCCCAACAGCCTGGGAGACCTGCCGCTTAAGCTCCAGCCCGCTGTGTTATCCATGTGGCTGGCTCAACTTCCTCACTGTAAGGATTATGTTCTTATTATGTCACCAGTCTGCGATGGCGTCCCAGCCTAAAAAGCAGGCGTGCCCTTCCATGGGTCTCTCTCCCTCTCTTTCCGTACTCTCTCTTTCCTTCCATATTCTCTCCCCTCTGTGCGCTCTCTCTCTCTCTCTCTCTCTCTCTCTCTCTCTCT
>CABHPP010135600.1:55643-67371 GCA_902168425.1 Peromyscus attwateri
CTCTCTCTCTCTCCCCCTCTCTCCTAATAAAGCTCTAGAAAAGTAACCATGGCTTGTGAATCTTCCACCACCGCAGCATCCAGTGCTCTCTTCATGGCCATGGCGGCCAGCCAGGAGTGCCACCCCTTAACCAACACTCACTCCTAACACATCTTTTATTTCTATGGTTTTTTACATGCCACTCTATACTGTAAACTCTTAGTTCAGGATTTTTAAGTTGCTCATCTGACATAGTTTCCCATGGGAAGTTTTGTTTGTCTTGCTGTTAAAAAAAAAAAAAGTGCTGTCTATGTTGTATATATGGATGGATCTGTGCCTGTATGTTTACTTGAGGTTCAGTTGGATGTGTGAATGTATGTGGCCACTGCATGCTTGTTTCTAACTTGTCTTGGATGCCTGAGTTTACATGGTCTGTGTCAGCCATTGCTAGCTGCCTGGGATCAGAATTTGCCTCTGGAATTTCTGGCCACTGAGTCTGATGAAATGACAGAGAAAGTTATTTTATACTGTTCTACCTTATTAAAAAAAAGGTTAACACATGGTCTGCCACCACCTTAATTAAGTATAGCCATGTGGGCAGCCGCTATTTTGAGGAAGGATGGAGAAAAGGGAGGTCATGTGACTTTACCACCATCTTTAATAAAGGTGATCACATGGAGTGAGCCTACCAAGAAGACAACAGGTTTCCAAGATGTTTTGGATTAGGATGGATTTCTGTATGATAATCCCTGTCCTAGCCTAAAAACAAGGTTTATAAAAGATAGGATTGAAAACAATGCTGGTTTACTGAAGTATTAAAGCTGCACCTCCATACATCCACATTCAGGGATGTATCTTGCTGGCAGCCAGATTTTGTAACATAAGAGTAATCCCTTTGGCATTGAGTTTAGAAACATTAAATTGTTTACACTGTTAAAACTGGGTTTTGCCTTCTAGAGATATTAAACTGCTTATACTTAACAGATAATGACCCCTTGATCCTCAAATGATGCAGAGATCTGAAAACATGGCATGTAATAAAAAAGCTTCTCATGATAGAGACATGCCAGCTCCTGGCAGCATCCCATATTTCCTCCAAGGAAGATGGATGGCCACAGAAGAACTTCCACCTGGAGCTTGCTTTAAATGTACCAAAGCCAGCCACAGAGCAGAAAAACTGCCTTGCACCTTAACTGCTGCTAAGACCCTGTCCAGACTGTGGACAAACAGGACACTGGGGAAATGATTGCCCCACTTTTCCAAGACAAGGTAGTCTGGTCTACCCAAATTCCTACTCCACAGAAAAGTCAGTCAGATCTTCTGGGCCTGGCAGCTGAAGGCTGATACTGCCTTGAGACCTCTGTCCCCAGTGACCACCAAGGAACCTTGGGTAGCTGCCTAGGTAGCTAGTAAGTTCCTGTCACTTCTGCTTACTCGGGTACAATGTATCCTTCTCAGATCTGATGGTATTTGATGACAGGGTACTGATAGATTTACCAGTTTAACAGCTCTCCCCCAACCCTCCCAAGGCTACAACCACCTTGATAGCTCAGTTCATTAGTTAAATTTCTTGTTAAAAATATGGAAGGTTTGCCTTGTTCACAGACTTCACAGTAAAGGATAAACAGGCTTCAGAGTTTTAGCATTGATAAATGGAGTTTTGATAAACGGATAGAGCACTGGCTACAGTTTTCAGAAGTTCTTAAATTTCTGTGAATTTTACTGGCCCCAGCTTTCAGATTCTTTATGGCACTAACAGGACTGCATAGAAGCTTTTTCAGCATTACCATGTTGTCCAGCCACATGTAACAAAACTCTGCTGAAGTGCTGCTGAAAAGCATGGTGCTGGTAACAATCCAGCAATCCATGGCTGCTCATTCTTGCCGACTCCCCATTCTGGAACAGGTTAGCATTGACAGTGATATGAAGCCTGTGTGCATGTTCAACTCTGTTCCTCCTTCTCCCTCCTCTCCTCAGTCTCCTCCCCTCCTCCTCCTTCACTTGTTCAACCTCTTTCATTCAGTAAATGTCCTCTGGTTGTCTTTAAGTATAGAGTTAAAGCCTGTGTTTTATCAGGCTAAAACCAGGCCCCAAGAAAAATGTTCATGCCTTTATAGGAAAATGTTCATGCCTTTTAACCCAAAGCCATGGCCTTTGCTATGACAACAAGTTGTAAATCTGTTCCAGCTGTTTTACAGACACTTGCATGTTCCTGGTGGAAACTAATATCAGTCTCTAGAGCCCCTCCTTGGTCCCACCCACTTCGAGCCCATATTTTACAGGTCCATTCCTCCTGCCAGATGTGTGCCAAGGCCAACCCGCAGGGGGGCCCTCCAGATACACCAGCCTTTGTACCAACTCTTAGGACACCAACTGGGCGAGGACTGTCAGGTTAACTTCACCCACATGCCCATTCATTGAAAGCTCCACCATCTCCTAACTCTTGTTGACACCTTTACAGGATGGATGGAGGCATTTCCTGTCTCCAGGGAAACAACAGATGTGGTGGCTCAGGTACTCCTGGAACACATCATCCCTTGATTTGACATGCCATCCCCCAAGCTTCTGGGACATCAGTGCTGGTACCACCTCTCCAGGCTCAAGTGGGCACCTATCCAGGATAAATGATCTGTCCAGAAACTGGGACCCTCCACCCTCCAGTTTTTCAAAATGTCCCATATCTGCTCTTGTGTCTGTCTCATTCACCCTTGTCTCTTTTATACAACCAGGGCACATCTCCATTCCATTCTTTCTGGCAGTCTTCACTCTTCTTATGGCTAGCCATGTTCATAGGGCCAGGCTATTATTAAAAAATAACAATCTGTTTTTTCTCCCAGCAATTTGCCTTCTCTGCTTCCTCAAGAAACAGATTCCTGGCAGTTAACCAGATGCCTCTCCATCCATACCTCCCACTAAGCATGAGCCCATGGACTCCCAACTCCCCCTCACCACACTGTCCCATGCGAACAGGAAGTAGCCAGACTTGAACCAGCACTCATATATCCAAGAAGGTCAGGATGTTCAGTTGGAAACTCCACCTCAGCCCCACTCCTCCCCATTCCAAACCCTGCCCCTCTCAGAAAGACCCCCAAAAGTCAAGGCCCCTCCCCCAAAGCTCAAGACCACACCTACAGAGTATTTAAGCAACCCCCATCTCTAGACCCACCATGTGATTTCTCCTCCCCTCCCCCCGCTTCACCTCTGGAGAGCTGGAAAGGTCACCCAAGAGTGCTTGGCTCATTAAACCTGTATTTTTAATTCGGCTTGATCTGACTTATTGTGTTAGCACAGAAACCCACTAACAGGGTACCAAAATTATCTGTTACCATTATATTTTGAAAGTATGTGATCTGCTTTTAATTTTTGATTTTACAGGGGATTACAGTTAGGAGACTACATGAATCTCAGAAGAGACTTTGAACTTTAGACTTTTAAATAAGCTTGAGACTGTTATAGACTATCAGTACTTTTGAAGTTAGACTGAATGCATTTTTTCATTATGATATGGCTACAAGTCTTTGGTGGCCAGGGACTGGAATGTGGTGGTTTAAAAGAAAATGGTCCGCAAAGAGAGTGGCACTACTGGGAGATGTGGCTTTGTTGGAGGAAGTGTGTCACCGTGGAGGGAGGCTTTGAGGTCTCATATATGCTCAAGCCATGTCCAGTATTTTAGTTCACTTCCTGTTGCCTGCCGATCAAGATGTAGGTTTTCAGCTCCAGTACCATGTCTGCCTGCACGCCACCATGTCCTACCGTGATGACAATGGACTAAATCTCTGAAACCATAAGTTTCCTCATTAAATGTTTTTCCTTTATAAGAGTTGCTGTGGTCATAGTGTCTCTTCACAGCAATAGAAACTCTAAGACACATGTGATCCAGCCTCCCATCCCATTCATCCCCTGCCATGGTTCCTCTGCCACCTGCTCTCTGGCCTATGGCCTGTCAGAGCACTAACAGCAGTGCAGTTAAGTATCAGGAAGGTGTTTTCTGTGACTTTGGGTCACTGGGTCCAGCTTTCAGGAGATGAGGGCAACCTCCAAGCTAATTTCCAAACTCACACATGTTGCTCGGCATGATCGGAAGTGAGAGGCAGAGTGAGGAGCCCCGGGGAAGAAAGCAGAGGGCCCATGGGGGACTGATGTGCTCCCAGCTGGCTGCACTGCCCAAACAGTACTGTTAACTCTGGCAAGAACAACTGTCCGCCCAAATGGAACTAAGACAGGCTTAGCTTTTTCTTCAAGGTCAATATGCTAGATAGTTTTATGTCAACTTGACACAAGCTATAGTCTGAGTCATCTGAGAGGAGGGAGCCTCAATTGAGAAAAATGCCTTGATAAGATCTGCCTGTAGGACACTAATTAATTTTCTTAATTAGTGATTGATGGGGAAGGGCTCAGCCTATTGTGGGTTGGGCCATCCCTGGACAGTTGGTCCTGTGTTCTGTAAGAAAACAGGCTGAGAAATCCATGGGAAGCAAGCCAGTAAGCAGCACCCCTCCATGGTCTCTGCATCAGCTCCTGCATCCAGGTTCCTGCCCTGTTTGAGTCCCTGCCCTGACTTCTTCTAATGATGAATAGTTATGTGAACATGTAAGCCAAATAAACCCTTTCCTCCTCAAGTTGCTTTGGCCATGGTGTTTCCCTGCAGCAGTGGTTGCCCTGACTAGGACAGTCATGTATGTTTGCACTTAGTCTCCTAAAGGGTACTTCCAAGTAAGATTCTGTGATAACAATGAAGGAGCTACTAATATCTCCAAGGCAGTATAAATTATATCAGTTATCAAAGTACCAGAGATTAAGAAATTCCCTATTAGATGGACATGAACATCAACAAGATGATATTCATTGGGGTCTTTAAAATTTCAAGATGATTCCACAAGTCACCAGAGAGTTCTCCAAGGCTCACAAATTCATGTTGTCAATAATATCATTACAAATAGCTGGCTAAGATGAAAGAAACACTAGGAGTACCTTTTGTGTTGCTATAACAAAACACCTGAAGTTGATAAAAAGTAGCGTTTATTTGGCTGAGGAGGAGTCTGATAATTAGAACAACACTACATTCTAAAGAAAGTTCCCTGGTCACATCTCTTTATTTGCAGAGAAGCAGAAAGGAAACAAGACATATGTATGAGGCAAACACTTTATAACTTGTTCTCTTGTGGATGAACCTGGGCCTTCAAGAACTCCATTAATACCCTCAGAGAATTGAGCCCTATGGCCTGATCTCCCTCCACTAGGCTCCATCTTTTAAAGATATATCATCTCTTAATACTATTTATTACATTGGTTTAAGCTTCCAGAGCATAAAACTCCCAACCATAGCAAAAGGTAATTTAAAACACTCTACTATGAAATAGAACCTTGAATTTTTTTAATGTAAAAAATACCACAGCTGAGGAGATGGATTGATACTAAATGGATGGATTACTAAATTGATACTAGATGGATGATACTGCATTCCACTCAAACATTAGGACCTGAGTTTAAGTCCCAGAACATACATAAAAATGCTGGGAGTGGTGATAAACACCTGTAATCCTAGTGCTGGGTAGGCAGAGACTGGCATGTCTCTGGTACTCACCGGCCAGCCAGCTTAGCCTAATTGATGAGATTCAGGTCAACCAATGAGAGACACTGTCTCAAAAACAAGATGGATGGCTTCTGAGGAACAATATCAGAGCCCAACCTCTGGCCTCCACACATATGGACATACATGTTGCACCTGCAGATATATGTGTGCCTGTACCCATACACACAGATACATATCAAAATTTCTAGGGGTGACATGTTTTTAAACAGCTTCAACATTCTAAGGCAACAAGCCTATATTCCGCGCAGCAAATTTAGATTGATTTCTTATGATGTTCTCAACAAGAATAGGAATGATGAGGCCACCAATAATCCTGTTCATGTTCATTCTAATGGTTACTAGCAATTTGTCAAGAATGTAGTTTAAAATGCCTTAAATAATCTAATGTGGGAAGGAAATGACTTTCCCCTGTGTTTTCTAAGAAATGATTACAATTGCCGTATAGGACAGCAGCGACAAGTTGGGAGGAGAGCTGGCCTACTAACACATCTGTAAAGAGATAGGGTTTCTCACTCCACGGGAGTTGTCCACAAGAACAGGAAGCCTTCAGACTGAGAACTACTGCTTGTCTCCAAGCTTCGGTCCTCAAAGGGTCCCAATGTAGAGAGAAAGGTCTGGATGGAACTCGTTACCCCTAAGGGAGTAGCAAATGTACACAGGAGTAAGGCGATCTCCAGGCACTCCCAGAAAATGACCGTGTAGACACCATCGTTTCTTCTACAAAGTTCACAGAGGATTCCAAGTCAAGAGAAATGGCAGGAGAGAGGTGAAATTTCCGTATGGGCCACCAGAATGTTTGTGCAGGATGGTGACAACATGGACTGGACCATGAAAACCAGGGAGAGGGAGTAAGTGTAAATCACTGTGGGACCGCTAGAGGGCAGGGCAGTAAACAGAGCTGTCTGTGCAGAGGCTGACTGCATGGGGCTGAGTTCTGCAGAAGCAGTCGGGGAGTGCCACGGTGTTGCTGTACTGTAGAACAATTACACTTAGGGTTTCCTGTGGTGAGCAACAGCATGGCTATGAAGAATGGCAGTCTTGCTAGGAGTCAGAAAGAGCTCAGCACAGCCACCTGTCCTAAACTGGCATCTGTATAAATCATAAAAGCCATTCCCATTTAATTAAACGATTACGCTTTTAAAGGTAAAAAAGAAATTAAGAAAACATTTTAAATTAAACAATAAGTTAATATGTTAGTACTAACATTGTGTTTTTAATTAAATATAAAATCCATAGCTCCTTAATATTACTTCTCTAAGTTTGGTAAAGAAATGCCATCAAGAGCTGGAGCGATGGCTCAGAGGTTAAGAGCACTGGCTCCTCTTCCTAAGGTCCTAAGTTCAATTCCCAACAACCACACAGTGGCTCACAACCATCTATAATGAGATTTGGTGCCCTCTTCTGGCATGTGTATACATAATAAGTAAAGAAATCTTAAAAAACAAAAAAACAAACAAACAAACAAAAAAGCCAAAGGAAAAAACAAAGAAATGCCATCAAATGATAATGTTATCATAGAAGTGTACATTGAAAATGTTAACTAGCTTTATAAAAAATTTATAATGCTTTTCCATGCTTTAACAATTGAATTTCTTTCAAAAATATAAGAAAACCTTCTCTTTTATTTTATCATCTAAAGGAAGAATGGTGACCAGGTCTCACATTTAACTTAAGAAGGAGCTAGGCCTGGGCATGACACTGGCCATAATCCAGGCACACAGAAGACTGGGGCATGAGGATTTTGAGCTCAAGGCCAGTCAATATTATATGGCAAGACTTGTACTGAAAAACAAAACAAAATTACCAGCCACAAAATTTAAAAGCCAGGAAGATTTGGCTGCACAGCTTCCAGACCTTTCTAAGACTCTGTAGTTCACAGACATTTGTAAGTTCCCAGAGGGCCTGACAGCATGGAAATCATTTGGTAAATGTGTTGTGTGAGAAGCACGGCTGCTTAAGTGTATTGCGGAAGAGCACTGACTGGCATGGGAAAATGTTTTAGTCTATTAAATTTTAAGCGCTAGTTTTATTTCATAAGATTCCTTTCGTAAGCAGTATGTGTGTGTGTGTGTGTGTGTGTGTGTGTGTGTGTGTGTGTGTGTTGCTCTGGGGGATTTTATTTATTTTTAAAGTTAGCATACAAAGTAATGGATTTCATTACAGTATTTTCAAACACACACACACACACACACACACACACACACACACACACACACACACATAATTATGTTTTGTTTTTATTCTTTGCCTTTCCTCACTGCTAGCTCCCTTCGTCTCCCCAAATAGTCCTCATTTTTCCTCTCAGGTGACAGGTACTCTACCCTCTCTTGCTCTGCTTCCTTCTCTGAAGTTGTCTTCCCCTTTCATGGTCCCCTCATAGTTTCATGACCTGCATCACACACTCATGCACATGCATGCCCGCGTGCGCGCGCGCGCACACACACACACACACAGAGTAAAAGGTGTATCCCCTCTTTTAGTAGTGATCAGCTTTAGGGTTATGCATGTGTGATTGATTGTTCCTGTGTTATCTATTATTGTGTATAACGTATTATAATTGGTATATAAAATCCTTTTGGGAATGTATTTCCATCAGTGAGAAGGACTCTTCATTAAGAGAAAATATGTAAATAATTTATTACTTTTTTTTTTTTTTGGTTTTTCGAGACAGGGTTTCTCTGTGTAGCTTTGCGCCTTTCCTGGAACTTGCTTTGGAGACCAGGCTGGCTTCGAACTCACAGAGATCCGCCTGCCTCTGTCTCCCAAGTGCTGGGATTAAAGGCGTGCGCCACCACCGCCCGGCTAATTTATTATTTTTTAAATTAGAGAAGATTCCTATTTCTTCAGGTAGTTTGCTCACTTTACATTCTGTATGTTCTCTCAAGTGAAAAGGGTGGGGGTGGGACAGAGTTGGAGTGTTGTAGAATATTAGTTGAAGATGTGTTACGTGTGTTTATGCTGGGGAACATTTGTTGAATGGTGCAAAGATGTGTTGCATTCTTTTATGTTGCATTTGTTTAACTCTGTAAAGCTGTGTTACTTTGCCTGTCTAAAACACCTGATTGGTCTAATACAGAGCTGAACAGCCAATATCTAGGCAGGAGAAAGGATAGGTGGGGCCTATAAAGAGAATAAACAGGAGGAGAAATAAAGGCTCGAGAGAAGAAGGAGAGAGAAAAAGAGAAGAAGAAGAGGACGCCAGGGGCCAGCCACCCAGCCAGCCATGAAGAAGCAAAGAAAGATATATAGAATAAAGAAAGGTAAAAAACCCAGAGGCAAAATGTAGTTAAAGAGAAATGGGATAATTAAGTTAGAAAAAGCTGGCTAGAAACAAGCCAAGCTAAGCCTGGCATTCATAAGTAAGAATAAGTATTTATTTGTGAGCTGGGTGGTGGGCCCCCAAAAGAGTGGAAAAACAACAACTGCTTTGGAGTCTCTCCCGGGCAGGTGTCAGTCATAGGAATGATGGAGGCTGCTCCTCCATCTGAACCCTCTCTCCTTGCAAGTACCCTCAGGCTTTGATTTCTCCTGGAAGCCTTACTTGATTCTCACATGTCTATGCTAGGTGTTTCTACATGTCCTTTTAGTATCCATTGGGTCCACATCAAAGCATCTATTACGTTGCCATTTTGTACTGGGTGAGCTATGATGCTTCCCAGAACAATTCATGTGCACAACTCGTGTTTCTGGACATCAGTGATGCTCCATTCCTGTGATACAGTGCTTAGAGACTCAATAAACATCTGTCCAATGGATGAATAGATTTATCTTCCCTACCAGGGCAGGAAAGATAGAAAGGAAAGCTACTGTGTAAGGGTTTCACAGAGGGTGGGGAAAGACCACTTGGAGCCAGTGGAGGCTGATGCTAGGGCTGCGCTTAGTGATGGACAGAGGGCGAGGCAATGAGCAGACAGAAAAGGTGGTCCGGAAATGCCAAACCAGGAGGAGTAGTCAGATGAGGAAGAGAAAATAGGAACTAAGAAAGTGAGGACAGTCATTTTTCCATCCTAACAGTAAGCCACAGGATTCTTTCCAGCAGGACATGAACACCTTACCATCTGAGAGCGTCGCCATCTAGAGGCCAAATGAACACAACACAAGGTTTGCCCCTGGCAAGCTTAGATATTACATCTCCACATTCTCAAGAGGCCAATCTTTGCATTGTGTAAACAAATACTTTAAAAAGCAGCATTGCTTTTCATCATTGTGCTTCTTTCTCAGTGGCGTATGCAGAAGAAATCCCACCTGACACATGGATTCCAAGCCTTCAGGCACAGAACACTGCTGCTGAGCCATCTGAAAAGGACAATGTAGACTGGGAGCCCTGGCGATTAGGCTGTGTACATTGCTGGGCTAATGTCAGGAGTCTCTCTGACTCAGAGCAGATCAAGGGGGCAGAAAAGAGCAAATCACCTCCCCACACACCCCATGCTAGAAGCCCACTCACACTCAGAAATGGCACAGGTGCTGTGACTATATAACTCTGAATCCAACCCCACCTCCGAGAGACCTCAGAATAGGAGAGAGCCACCCACTGCTGTGCCCTGCCCACATGCAACAGCAGAGGCTTGGGCGTTCCAACACAGGGGCGCATGATTGTTATGACTTATGGTGGTGTCTCATGGGGGAATGATGAGCAGAAGTGAGTCACTTCTTTCTAGCTTACTGATGCCAGCACCTGCTATTGTTATCACAAAAGGCCACCGAGGAGATAGCTGGCAGAGTTTCCACCTCAGCTGTCACCTCTGGGAATAGAGGTAGAAACAAGAAGCATGTATCTCCTAATCTTCTTCTAACCTGGGGAAATGGGCCAGAATGAAGTACGGGCGAATTTTTGTCTTATTTGTAGAAAATTCTAAATCAAATACAAATGTTTAAAATAGAAAATTATGGCTTATCTTTCTGTCCACTCTCGGGAGGAAAATACTAATGATTCCTTCGAGATGGACAGCAGGCAAATGGCAGTGCATCTTCTAGTGCCCAAGGAAGATACATGGCAGTGTCCATACTGCTCCTCACATCAAAGATTTCAAGAGATGGCTTCCTAAGTTCAGGTTCCAGAGAAGCTTAAAGAGATCTATTTGAAGATCCTGTAAAGTGATCAGCAGCAGACAGAATGGGAAAGGGCATGTCACTTGATAGAAGGGATTTGCAGTGGGTAAGATTAATGTTTACACATACTTTACCTAAAGGCATCCCCTAATCTGTTTGCCTGTCAACTAAAATTCTAGCAGAAAAGCCAAGATTACTGGTTTGAGGTATCAGACTTTTGGGGTGATGGTTATAGTTATGACAGGGCAAGACATTGCAGAGGTTCCTCCATCTTGTGTTCTTGCTGAGGCCATTTTAGGTTTGAATAGAATTTGATCTCTTTGATGGAAAGCCTCATGGAAATTGCCCAATGCTATTCAGGGAACCTGAGGTCAAGATGCCCCAGGAAACTTATCTTGGTTTCTGTTAAAATGCCTGCTTGTGTGAACCTCCCCATCCAGCTAACTGCTTATCTTGGCTTCTGTTAAACTGCTTACTTGTGGCAAGCCTCCCCCTGCAGCTTCTGAGTGAGATAACAAGATGTGGTTTCTGCCTTTAAAGGCCTCTTACATTACCTCTAAACACTTGGTGCTACACTTGAGTCTCAAATGCCAGGCGACTGTAATAAAGACTTTCAGTTGGCTATAAACGGTATGAATGTCCTTTCTGTAACAATAATGGCTGGCAACAGAGGTTATAACTATAAACGTCTGGTATTCCTTGAAGAAAAAAAAAAAGACAAAACTGCTAAGCCCCAATGGCTGGAAACAGGCACAAAAAACAAAGAGAAGGAGGAGCCACAAGAGGAGAAGACTCGGGCTGGAGAGATGGCTCAGGGGTTAAGAGCACTGCCTGTTCTTCCAAAGGTCCTGAGTTCAATTCCCAGCACCCACATGGTGGCTCACAGCCATCTGTAATGAGATCTGGTGCCCTCTTCTGGCCTGCAGGCATACATGAGGGCAGAACACTGTATATATAATAAATAAATAAAAAGAAAATAAAAACAAACAGGAGAAAAAAAAAAGGCGAAGACTCCATATCTACTTACACACTCACTCAGATACCTGCTGGTAACAGGGGAATGAGATGTCTCCTGTTATGCCCAGATTGCAGGGACCCCCCCCC
>CABHPP010135601.1:0-22677 GCA_902168425.1 Peromyscus attwateri
GAGGGGGAGGCTTGTGTTTGCTTCTAGACATGCTTTGTAAGTGGAAATCAAGAAAAATACCAGTATAATTAATAGTAATAGTTTGCTTTATAGGAAATATACACACCTCATTAGTTACTCTCCCC
This sequence comes from Peromyscus attwateri, assembly GCA_902168425.1. Classification (NCBI taxonomy): domain Eukaryota; kingdom Metazoa; phylum Chordata; class Mammalia; order Rodentia; family Cricetidae; genus Peromyscus; species Peromyscus attwateri. The sequence continues at coordinate 126 of CABHPP010135601.1, forward strand.
ATAACCCTGACCAAATACCTGACAGGAATCACCTGAAAGAAGAAGGGGCTGTTTGGGCTCAGAGTTCAGGAGACACAGGCCATGGGCCTGACTCTTGGCTGGTGACAGAAGCATGAGACCATAGGCTCACATTGGCACAGATCAAGTACAAAGTAGATATTTGACACTCGGCTGGTTTTCTCCTTTTTTTCCCAGTGGATAGTGCTGTCCCCATTCAGAGAGAGTGTTTCCCCTCAGTGAATACTCAAAATTCATGGCCATCCTCTGCTACATAGTGAGTTTGAGGGAGCCTGGGCTACATGAAACATAACAAAATAAAATAATAATACTATAAGATATAATGAAATCTTTGCCTCTTTGGATGTGAAGAAATAAAGATCAATCCACTGCTGACAACTATATTCTGTTTCTATCTCTCCCTATCTTTCCCTACTTTGCAATAAGTTTTAATTTAACATGAATTCTTTGATTTGAGGACTCCAAGGAAGATAATGTGCAATTATTCTCATAGGAAAGTCAGGCTAATACTATGGGAAGAAATGAAAATAGAATTGATATGTCTTATTGTTCTTAGGTCGGCACTACCCAAGCCATTGGCTATTCTTATCAGAGCCTAAAGAACTGTGGTGATACTCTAGGGAGAAGATTCTCTGGCTTTGAAGCCAGGGAGTGTCCCTGGACCACTCTCAGCCCTTTTCTTCCCAACCTCAGCAGCTTTTGTTGTTTGATGTTTAATTATCAACTGTCTTGAAAGCTTACAGACATTAGGGTTCATGCTTGTCCCAGGACTGCTAAAGCACAGTAGTCTTTTCCCAGAAGCATGTAAGTGAAAAAGCTGTCATCTGTTGATATAGAAACCTATGGCAAGATTTAATTAGGATTTTAAGTATAAATCTTTTCATCTATGTCTTTGACCTGCTTATTAAAAGCCTTTCTATATACTACATGCCTTGTCATATAAAGACATTTCTGTGAAAACGTGGTTTATCTATTTCCACAATAACTATATATAAGATATTTATTTGTAATGAAAACTCTTCACACAACTCCAGAACAGACACAAATGAAAAGAAAGCCGTACTATTTCACCAGATATTTGGATAAATTGTAATAATGCTAATATATGTAATCAGCCAAAAAAATTCCCTAAAATATGAATACTCTGTTCTCTGGTGTTCTGTGTGTGAACAGGAAACATTCCGTCCATGAGATTAATTAGTAGTTTGTGAACCATTCCCTAGGATGTTTATACATTTTATTTAGTATTTCAGTTTTCATGTGTGAATTTTATGTGTTTTTAATTCACTGAAACTCTCTTACTTGAATTGCTAATTTTATTTTTTAGTATAGAAATTTAAAAACAGCTAATGTGCAGATTTTTTTATAATAAAACATTAACTGGAACAGGGGGTCTGAACAAATAGAAATCCCACAGGAAACATGGCTTCTATACCTCAGGTCTTTGGGGAGAATTACAAGTGGCATTCTTCCCGCTTAGGCAAGGATTCTCAATTTTTTTCTACTATGAATAATGGGCGTTTTCTCCTGATCAAGCCATAAGCACCTCACTGGGTTGGAATTCAGGAAGCATAATTAGACTTGAAGCTGAGAAGGAAGGTGCCTTGGGGAGTCCTGGCTCTGATTAGCTGTGGAGCTGGGATGAACAGATGCTGCGGACTATTTGAGGGTTGTTTCTTGGAGGAAGCTAATTGTTTGCTGTGCTCGTTATCAGTGACATCTTTAGAATCACGCAGGTGGGGATGTCAGACTGAAATCACTAACACCTTTGCTTAGATAAATTCCCATTGCTATACTGTGAGTCCATTTTGACCAAGGCAGGGCTCAAAGCCATCAGAGGATTATGAAAAAAAGGTTAAGGTTAATGCTTGGCAGGGACCCACCTTGTTAAAATAGGGAAGTCTCTGGAATTTGCTTCAGAGTCCTTTACATTCTTGTCTCAGATACAAAAAGAAGTGTCAACAGGAAGAAATGAAGGAAGATTCTAACCCCTGTCTCTGTGAATTTGGAATACCTCTCAGCAACTGCTGTGGAACCCCAAGTATCAGGACTGGTGACAAGTCTCCTGTCCCTGCTGAATGTCATTAAATGTCATTTCCAATGACACTGAGTTATTGTCCTGAAAGTGGAGAGAATGTCACTTGGCTGCAGATTCATATGCCAATATTTTGGGTACTAGAGATCATAAGAAACCAAGCCTTTCATGTGGAGAGACATATAATATTGATACTGATTACTGATACTTAATTTTGCTCCTCCAAATATATAATTCTGTATGTTTAATTATTTATTTTTGTAGCTTTATAGAACTAGTAACCAAATATCAAAAATAAATAAACTAAAAGCAAATTGATCAAATGAGCTAGTGTTTGTATAACTGCATCTTTAGCGGCCTGCTAAGTTGTGTTCAGACTATGCGTGTCCACATGGATGTGTAGAGTATGCTATAGTCACAGTAACTTTACAAACAATGGAATTTCCAATTTTCATACCTTGCTATCCTAGGAAATATTAATCTTGAAACAACAATAAGAATAAAGAAGAAGGCTGGGCAGTGGTGCACACACCTTTAATCCTAGCACTCGGGAGACAGAGCCAGGCGGATCTCTGTGAGTTCGAGGCCAGCCTGGTCTACAGAGCAAGATCCAGGACAGGCACTAAAACTACACAGAAAACCCTGTCTCTAAAAACAAACAAACAAACAAAACAATAAAGAAGAAAAGCAAGGTCCAATCTACAGATGACCCAGCGGAAGAGGGGACAGCAGCCAACTAAGACAATGTTAGAAAAAGGTGCAGAGCAGGAAGGGGTGGACTCAGACACTTTCTGTGAACTTTCGGGGCCCTGCAGATAAATGGAGCAATTTGATTTCATTGATCAGAGAAAAGCATAAAGAGAGAAGTGTGTTGAGGTTGAGGACACACAAGAGTTATAGACCTGAGAGAGGAGGTAAAATCATTTTAATTACGTTAACTTCTTTGCCAAGTATTTTTCAGAACATTGATCTTGCTTGAACTTCACTCCCAGCAGCCTTTCTAGCCTTCTGTGTTGTTTGTGCTCATCAGACTGTTCTGACACGAGCTTTAAGAAAGCTTTTCCTTAAGTTGATTTATGAAAAAAATTTGGTTATGTGCTTTAACCTGTCATTATTTCTCTGATAGTCAGGCAATACCTTTGCTGGGGATTTCAGTGTGAGTCATCTGCCTGGAATATAGTTTCTTGTCAAGCACAAAATTATTCCTATTTTTTTCTATTAACAAAAAATCCAAGATTTGTAAACATGAAGCTAATCAGACAGTGGTGGGATATTAATTCTACAGATATTGGGCCTTTCAGTGTGTGGGAAAATGTCAAAATTATTTTCTTTTCTATAATATCAAACACTGCAAAATCAAGATGGGAGTTTTGTGTCAGAATAGAATATAGGGGAGAAAACATATGTCCATAATTAGTAAATCTGACAGCAGTGGTGGTTACTAGTTGAGCATCTGTGATTTTTTTGTTTGTTCATATAATACTCTATAGATAGGGGAAATTGCTGCATAGTAAAAAAGTACAGATTACAGCATTTTGTTTACATATGCTATATTATATTAAATATAAGCAAACATTGTTCCAACAAGCACATGATTACCAACTGTTCATGTAAATACTTACATACGTGCCAGGTATTTTACATATATTTTCTCTAATCTTTCAGCCTATGGAGCAGGTAACTTGCCTCCCAAATGGAATTTCAGAACTTCTAACAGCAAAGGAAATTGTACACAAATCCCATAGTTAGTAAATCCAAGCAAAAGGCATCCCTTCCCACAGCCTTCACTAGCCTGACAGACCCAGTCTGAAATCATTAGGAGTGTTCAAGGTACTTTTGTCCCCCGAAGAAGAAGATCTTTTATTCTGTGAAGTCCACACCCTGTTATAAAGAGAATTGGGTGGTGAGAACACAGGGATGCTAAAGCCAGGTCTCCTTTAAGCCTTATTAAATTTCATAGTGTCAGTTTAATTTTTAAGGAACTAAAAGTTTTACACGTTGTATTTGCAAGAATGTCAGCCATGAAAGATTCAGGGTTCTCATGGGAAGCATTCCTCTCCCTAAATGAAAGAATAAATTCTCTGTTAACTCTCTTGAAAGGTCTTCTAATTGAGGAAGTCTATTCTTCCCTCAAAACACGTGGGCAGTTCCCATTAATAATAAAAGTCCTGTGGGAAGAAACCATTCCCGAAGATGCTATTCCAAAGATGCTATTCTAAGATGGAATCCTCAGCCAAGGATTATCTTTCCTCTGGGTTTAGATATGGACAATTTGATGCCCTGTGTAGGAATGAGGAATATTTTGTCATCAGCTACACCATTAAATAGAAAGGAGAGGGTATAAAATCAGTAGATTTAAATTGCCCCTACAAGTAAAGCCAGGCTTGCATCCACTTGCTTTGGTGGCACACTGTCTTCATGTCTTCATGTCCACACTGGGCAGTGGGACAGAGGACAGAGCTGTTGGGTTGCACAGGAAGGCGCAGGTTTCTAAGGGAGCATTCTCAGCTGTGTTCATATGAGCACATCTGTTGAGTACAGATTAATTTTCTCCACACATTCTCTACCTTTGGAAGCATCTAAAGCTGAAATGCATTATCTCTGAAATGTAGATTACAGTGGTCCACCAGCTTATCAGCCAGGCAAGAGACTGTTGCTTCCTGTTGTAAACAGGTGTAGCCAAAGGAACAAATCAAGTGTGTGCCCTTAAAAGCACAAATGAAAAGCAGTCAGGAGGACAGATACTTAGGGAAAATATATGACCTAACACACACACACACACACACACACACACACACACACACACACACACGTATTTATATATAGTTGTCTGGCTTATCATTTCAAATGAGAAAAGTCACATGACAGCATCTTCAGGAAAATACCAACAAATGTATCAATGATTAACAAAATGGAGCAAACCATCATGCAGAACCTTTGTCTGAAGTGGTTTGCTCATAGTGTTGCTTTTAAGCATGCTGTAAATTTTAAAACAAGTGAGCACAGTAGGAGATTAGTTGGGAAATATAGATGCAGAATTGGTTGGAAGTGCTAATTGCTTAGTAATTAACAGACAAGATTTATTTTAGAGTGAGATTTAAGACTCTGTAATCTTGTGCATGTGTCAGAAGAGTTGGTGACATCACCGGCACAAGGAAAAGGGAATTATCAATTGTATTCCTATCAAAAGCTGAATTTGCACAGGGCAGATGCTCTCCTCCCTGAACCACTACTCTCTTTTTTCTCTTTTCTTTCGTGTCTCCTTTTTTAATCAGACCCTTTTGTCCCTGACAAAAGCTTCTCACAAAACATCTGCATATTTCAAGATCCTATTACCTTAGATTTTTTAGAGAAAAGATTCCCTTGAGGCTAGAAATATGCCACACGATAGAGGGATTCTGACTAACCAGAACTCTTTTGAAAAATCCTTCTTAGGTAAAAACTGTGAGTGAAACTCCAGGGAAGTGCGAGTCTGTGAAATAAATTTCTCCTACATAAGAACCTGGCAGCAGCTCATCTTTGGCTTCCATGCTTGACATTATTATTGCTCTGACTAAATAAATTGCCTATCACTCTTACAGAATTCCAGGAAGCTTAATTCCAATCCATAAATTGAATCTAAAAATACTAGTCAATAATTAAATAAATATTAATCCCCTCCACCTATGTATCCCTAGCTGTGGTGATAAGTACAATCTTAAAGAGAATTCTAGCAGCTATAAGCAGGCACTCTGTGTTCACAGCTCTTAACTTCCTTTGAAATGTTGCATTTAAGAGTATGAAGAAAAATAGTTAGGCATGCAGGCAGGATTGAAGGCAGTGGGTTATCATCATATAAACCAGAAAAATAATATTTTACCAGAGGGTGAAAGAATATTTTGCAAAGGACCATTCAAGTATAAAGCTCTTTCTATATCAAAGTGCTTTGAGTTCCTTTCAAAGAAGTTAAAAACATTTACAGAAGAGAAGCAAGAGATGTTTTAAATTTTAACATGAAGAAACAAACAAAATAGTGAACTTGGTGCCTTTTTCACTCACTGATGTTGGCTTGTCAGAAAAATAAGTCTTTAAACATATTAAAAATAATAATTTTGTCAATTATAAGGGGATGGCACCAAGTATCAGTTTAAAACTCAGGATACATCTTTGAAATATGAATGGTCTATTTTTCAGAAAATATATCAATAAAATGTTTAAAATTACACACAGCTTTGTTCATAAAAACTATTATATAAATTTGAAGCATATAATCAAGATTTCCACCCTCATATATGGGGTATTTTCAAACATAAGCCCTTAAGTATCTCTTCATGTTGAGGTTAAGTTGAAGGAAAGCATATGCTTCTGAAAATATTGAGAAGGAAATGTATTTACATCATTAGCTCTCCTGGTAAGATTTCCTGCAGAAGTCACATGAAAGCCTCAGTTCTAAAGCCATGCTGAAAATTATTCCTCACTGGAGTTTTGTTAGTTAGACTAATTTTCTAAAGTGGGCCATCAGCAAAGAAAGTTTTAATGGTTTATACCTCTATTGCTTATAAATTAATATTTAAGTTAAAAATAGCTTTATTCAATGATCTACCTGAATACAGAGGGAGACAAAAAGCATCTAGTCTCAAGGTATGTTGCAAATGTCATGTGAAAACACTGGCATTTCTAAAATGTTTTCATGTGAATTTTTTTTGTAAAGAGAAAGTGAAATTGTTTTTCCTAAAGTAAAAAGAAGATATTCTTCATAGCTTGTATATGAACTAAAAGTCTGTGAAAGTTTAGGGAGCTTAGACTCTTAAATCTAGGATTTTCTTGTGTAACTGTCGGGGTGTATTGCCTAAGTGTTGACGTTATCTTGTCAACAAGTCAGCAGCTACACACACTGAGCTCATCCCACAGAGCTAATTAGTTGGTAGACCTAGACTTCCAAAGGCACCTCAGTCTCTGGAAATGCTGCCCCTTTCACACACAGACTTACTTGCCCGCTGAAACGGCGTTTCCAGCCTTCCCTGTCCTATGTGGGTAGGGTGAGGAAGGACATCTAATTTCCTCACCTTGGTCTTTGGTTTTACCTCTCACTATCTGTCATGCACTTTTTATCACTTTGCTGATGAAGGATGGACAACTGGCAATATGGGTCCACTATTTTTTTTCAAGTTTTCTCCTTTTTTTTCAATCTCATACATCAGTTCTAGGAATAGCCATTTAGTCTCCACATATATTATTTAAAAATTCACTAAGAGATACATGTATTTCATCAATTTCATCACCTTCACTCTGAAGCAGCTAAGAAAATTTGGCGTTCAGAATACAAAACCCAAATGGTGAGAAGAGGCTTTCCCCCGCTTTGTCTGAAGTGTCTCCATGAGGTGAGGGTGACTTTAGAGTCACTCCTGTCCTACTCTGCCGTCTCTGATGGAGCTTAGGCCATGCAGGCAGTAGCATATTTTGCTCCAGTTCTTAAATTATGGCATGAAATGTCCAGGTTGATATCAGTCAAGGACAAAGGAGTTGGTCCTCCCAACTGGGCAGAATGAGCACCATCTTCAGATGGGGACCATTGGCCAAGAACCCCAGTGAGATTCTTATTGTTCGTATAAGATGTGAACTTAGGAGTAAGTTAACAAAACTAAAACCACAGCCCCTCTCTTTTTTTCCATTTGATTTTGTTGGCCACTGTAAATTGTACCACCCTTGAATTTATATGGCAAAGTCTTAACCCCTTTTGTCCTAATATGGCTGTGTTTGGAAATAGGGTCTTTAATAGCTAACGTTAAAGGAGCCTATACAAGTGGACTCTAATCAGTATGATAGTGAGATTGTAAGAGGAGATGAGGACATGCACCAACACACAGGGACAACTATGTGACACAGAGAAAAAAAAGATAGCCGTCTACAAGCCTGAGAGACAGTCCTCAGCCAAAGTCTGTCCCCATGGCCTAATCTCAGATTTGTAACCTTCTAGAACATGGAATGAAACGTGCTATGTGTCAGTCAGCAATGGATCAATGGATGGATCAATGTTCTCCCTCCCTTGGACTCTGGAGTCTCTGCTTGGTCTAGGCTATGCAAGGCTGCTTCCTGCTGGCTTGCTTACTCTCAGGCTTCCTGTTTCTGATGCACTTCCTGTCATCACTGTAAAGCTCTTTGGTGCCCCTCACACTCAGCCTGGTCCTCACACTCGGCCTGGTCCTCACGCTCCACCCTTAGCCTGAGACTCTCCATTGCTCAAAAGGTATGTCATTTCCATCTGTGTCAAACTTACATAATCCATATCTCTTCTAGCCTAGTGTAAGAATCCTCCTGCAGGGCCAGCTTGCTCTAAGCATCCTCCCATTGCAGCTTACATTCCAAAATGTAGGCAGCACCAGAGTCCTTACTCAAAGGTTTGAGTAATGTCATTTAATAACTTTTCCAATCACACTCTAGAAATGGTCAGGCACATGTTCAGAGTTTGTCTACCAGTGATTCTAAATTATTCAGTAACAGTTACTGTCATAGCAACACACATAAGAAGCAGGCTGGCCCACTTCAGCCCATCTCAGCCTGTTGCTATTCAGTGAGTCATGATAATTTTAATATTGTAATATTCAGCTGAGGTAAATCAGGAAGTGGTACTGAGGAAGATATAAGGTTCAAAACTCAGATAATTTGGGCCTACAAGTATGATGCGAACATTAAGAGTTGGTTGAAGAAGCATAACCACATACCCAGACAGTCAAGTTTCAAGAAAGCAAGAAGTTGGGAGTTGTAGAAAATAAAATTAACCATAACTGTCAAAATTTTAAAAATGAATTTCTGTTTATTTCCTACCTTTCAAGTCACTTCTGAATACAGCTTTCAGTCTCTCTCCCTGCATTAATGATAATGAGCTTGGAGTGCTTTGAGATCCTTATCCGAAAAGGATTAAGTGCATATTAATGTCGTCTAAAAGCTGTGTTAATGACTTCAGATGCAATAGTGGAATGGCTTCCAATTTACTTCTAAATAGGTGTAAATCATTTCACATGAAGAACCCAAGTGAATTAATTGCAATGTAGTGCAGCATGCAGCAAACCTATTAGGCCACTTGAACACAGCTGCAACCCAGAAGCTAAACTGGATTAGAATACTGTTTGCAGAAAATAGCAAATCGAAGCGCTCTCTGAGCAATTAGCAAAATCAGAGCACCCTTTGAAGCAAATAAGCACAAAAAATGAAGAACGCCTTTCTCACTCGGGTTTTTCCAAATGCCCAATTCTGTTCCCATCTTCAGTGTCTTGGATTATGTTCAAAGCCCAACACAGCAGAGTTTCTGTAATACAGATGAGGTTTTGTTTTGATGTGAACAATTCAGCCACAGCTAAATGCACATTCTCAACCACAGCGATGATGATGAATGCCACCGTTACAGCACTACAGCAACACCCACTGCAGCTCCATCACTGCCGGCTTCACCCATCCTGTTCTTCTCAGGCATTGCCACTGATTTAGGAGGAGGAAGATGTGTGAGAAGGATGATGTGAGAACAGAAGCTACTTACGACAGCAGTGCGTTGACACAATTGCACAAGTGTATGCAGATTGTTTAGAACACACAGTTTCTATGCAGTCTTCATTTTATTTCACTATACTTACTAATAGCTAGATGCCATTTCCTTATCATACAAAGAAGGAAACCATTTTATATACCTTAATTAACTGGTTCAAGGTTTCTTAGTGACACAGCTGCCAATACATATAAAAATTTAACAAAACATTTGCATCCCAAACATTTAAATAAAACATTGTCCAGTGAAATTTCTTTTTAAAAATATTTGGCAGTGATGTTTTCTTATCAGTATATACTTGATATCTCTACACTGGAAAGCAAAATGAAGATATGATGTTTAGCCATGGGCTTTATAAGCTTTGTATATTTGTTCAAATATTTAAATATTTTTCAAACTTGAAGCCCAAATCACTTTGTGGACACAGCTGTTCTGTGGAAGTGGATATATGAACTCTTTCATTAGAAAAAATAAAAAGATAGCATATCCTATTCATCCTGTATTCTCCACTTATTTAGAAATTCAATGTACTTCAGTCCTTCAGCTGTAAGTTATAGTGACAAAGAAACAGCAAGGAACAGCAGAATCTGACCTGTGAGAGAAGATCATTTTTGTTTTGAACATAAAACATCATTGAGGCCCATGGAAACTGCAGTTTCCATTAACTATCAACGAGATAAAAGATAAAGACAAAATAGAGTAAAGACAGAGAAACATAGAAAAGAATGTGTGGTACCATGGGTCACCTGCCATGTTCACCATCATCCCCACATGCCACTCTCAGTCTTGTGGAAAGGAGCACAGCACTGAGGTTTGACACGGTCTGACAGGCTGGGCTCATCCTCAGTGTTACTTGGAATGTACTGGGACCACAATGCCAAAGGACTCATCAGTGTTTCTGAGCTTCTGAGTACTGAAGACACAGCTGTCCTGAGCATCACCTTGTTACAGGCAAGGGAAAGAATGTTCAGAATCCTCCAACAAAGGAGAGCAAGAGCTCATCATTCAACTGTGTTATCTAATCTCAACTCCCCAGTTACTGGCTTTCCATAGAATATGCAAACAGAGCCAGCAACTATAGCCCAGCAAAGCCACTGGCGGAATCCCAGAGCCTTAAAAATGAGGAGGGTTGTTCAAGTTTGTTGCCTGTGATATCAGAAATACAGAATTCGTGGTTTTTAGCTGGGACCTCCATTTCTGTCAAGCCTGCAGGGTTAATCTTTTGGAAGGGATAGTCTGTCCACACTCCTAACCCTCAGTTCACAGGCTGTTGTTCATGTTCACAGCAGTTGTTTCAGGTCACCCTTCCTTTGCTCAATAACGACTCCAAAGCACAGCAGTGGAGATGTCAGGATTAGAGGCTTACAAAGAGAAGTGCCAAATGGGTTCCTATAACAGAAAAAGGACAAGCTCTTTACTTAATGAAGACACCAGCATGGTCTTAGAACTTCTGAGAGCATCCGTAATGGTGATACCTCATGACATCATAAAGAACAAAAAAATAATCCACAATAGTTTTGCTGTTGTATCCCCAAATGCACAAGTCACAGCTTCAATGTGTGTTCAGTGCCCAGGGGAGATGAGAAGCACTGTGTGACAGGTCAAGACTACTGACAAGTCTGAGGCCTACAGTGAGGATCTTGAGATGTAGCACTGGTAAACATAGTAGGCATTACTGTACCCGAGCAGAGTGCATTAAAAGCAGTCACTACACAGGTGAATCTTCAAGAAGATGTCTCTCTTTTAATGTGAATTTTAGCCAGCATGCAAATATTCTATACAACATTTAGAAACATTTTAAACATTGCTTATGACTGCCATCCTTTGAGCTAACTTCCACTCTGTTACTTAGCCAAAGCAGTAACTTTATTGACTTCACAGTCTAAAAGTGCAGGGACTGTGTGGATCCAGTGTAAGCAAAATCAAGCATTGATGACAGATGCCATGATTCCTCTCCAGCAGAAGTTGGTATCTCTGCTATTCCTAACTATACATAGACCATGTCAGGTAGTGAGGGGAAACTTCAGTTCATAACCAAGTGAATAGCCCCAGTAGAACAAAAGGAACCTGGGCTAAGTGGTAGAGTACATGAAATTTTCTAAAATAAGTAAAAGAAAAATGCATATGTCTCAATAAAAGATTGTTTTTATCATAATGATGGTGAACATCGTGTGAGTTAGAGCCCTTCTTGCCTGTTTGAAAGTCAGATAGGATTTTATTGCCATGAACTGATTGGTTTAACTTATATTGACACACCAATATGAAACATGCTATTTCCTCAGACAATATGCCACCAGTCTTCAGACTGCGGTGATGGGGCCTTTTGATACACATTCTGACCCTGAAATAAACATTAAGTGACTTTTACCCCCAAGGAGTGACAAGAGAAAGGGCTTGGTTATGAGTAATGCTGATTTTAAATTTTCTCATGATACTTAAAATCCTGCCATTAAAGGTTCTTCAACAAGGCAAAACTATCCTCAACCTTCCAACTATATCACAAAACCTACAAAACATACTGCTTCGCCAATGTGGCATCTACAGAAATACTGATATTTCAGGGATCTAAGGCTTAGATATGATATGATAATGACTGTCACTCTCTTTTGAGTGGCCCCTACAGTGTTGTGATTTTTCTCTTGGTATAATGAATGTATCACCTGCATTAGTAAGCCTGAAAATGTGGCTTTTTATAAGATATTTCTTCACCTTTGAGTTACCAAAACATTGATGATAAATAGAGTATTTGATATTTGTAACACAATGGAAAAAATGCAGAAATACAACTTCTCCAAGAGCCCTCTACTCAATGCAACCCTGAAATGGAATTTAGCTTCTGTTAGGCCTACTTGTCACAGCTCTCTTATCCCCAGGTCTCATTGGCAATCTAAGATTCCTATAAACAGAACAGTCCAGCCTCCAGGGTGAATTTTCAAAATCCTGCTTAGGCAAGGCACATACAAAAATGTGTTAGTTTATTGCATTTTGGGCACACGTTGCCTCTGCAGTGTTTTGAGCATTCACCCCTCCAGGTTAGCAATTCATTACAAAACATCTCATGAGTCTGAGATGAGCTCACATTTGCACTCACAGATTTGAATGCATAAAAAGGCACTTGCAGACCAGGTAATAGCCACATTCATAGGCTGATTTTTCATCCTCGCTCCAGGCCAGCATAGTTTCACACTGTGTAACAGAATGGATGATAAAATTACCACCTAATCCTTCAGATCTTACAATATCAAATTCTAGAATTAAGAATCGGGTAGCGATCCCTGCCTGCCTCCACCTTAGTTTTAATTGAGACACAAATGAAGTATGAATTTGTTTCAGTCCAGGATTTTCAGGCTCATTGGTAGATTTCTAAATTTTAAGAGGATTTGCTCTGATCTGTGGTGGCTATTTCAAACTGATGTTGGCTTTTTCACCAGTTCTCAGGGAAGAATATATCAATCATATCTCTATCAACGACATTCCTAATGTATCTGTGCATTAACTATTTTAATCCTTTGCATTAAACAATTAATATTCATAAAACCATAGGGTTTCAAGCAAATCTTTGTCAATATGATTACTATGGCCAAAAATTTGTATGATTTGAGTTTTAATAAGTTAAAAGTGGAGTTTATAAACATGCTATAAAAACTATCAGAACAAGTCTGAGCAATCCAGTAGCATGCAAGGTCACTGTGACATATTACAGAGTATTGTAAGGATGTAAATAGTTTTCAGCATCATTAGGTGACAGGAAAGGGATTAATTATTCTTTATAGAAAATGTTTACTTATTAACTCCATATGTTTCCTTGTTTTATCAAATTTTGATCTCTATCTACTCAAATGTGATCTGGAAAATTCCCAACCTTTGCTCCACTCATCTACCTTTTCCATGATGAAATATCTTCAAATAGTGAGCCTGTCCTTAGTGATTTGGTATCCTTCACATTAAATAAGGAGAGTAACTGCATTTCCATTATTGGACTATTTTCTGTCTTCTAGCATTTCAAACCAAGCAGTCAATTTTGCCTACAAAATTTCCCATTAGGATTACTTTGTAGCTGTTAGCCATATTCTGTGTTTTTATTTCATGAGTATTCGCTAATTATTTTATAGCATGAGGTTAATTTGTGGGTTCACTCTTTTTAATGTGTATCTACTTAACTCTTCATATAGTCAATACTGAGGATTTGTAATTGTGTACCTAATATTAATTTATTTCATTTTAATGAGCATCCCTTCCTGTCAGTGATCTACTCATTTAGCAAATATTTACCTGGACAAGGATTTTAATTCTAGAGAAGCACTTAGTAATGAATACCATCTATGAACAAGACAAAGAGGAATTCTGCCCAAGTAGAATTTGAACTTCTGGAGGAGGGAGGTTTAAAAAAAGAACACCCTAGTTTGGGGTGCCAGGAAAGGTTTCTGGTGACAGTGTTAGCAAATGTCTTAACTAAGGTGGAGAACTGAGGGTACAGTTTGAGCAGAACTGATGTCTATTTTAAAATATGAAGGACAAGATAGACTGAGCCAAAGGCAAAGTGGGGGTGGTGAGGAGAGGGGGAGGGGAATGAGAGTAAAGAAAGGAAGAATGTGAGGTACATGCACAGGTGAGAGGGAATATAACACTATGAACCAGAAACAAGTCCATTGATCAATGAGCTAGAAATCTCTGTTATAACTAGGACAATAGTGGGGATTACTGTAGCATTGCTGACAGCTCAGCTTTAGAGGCACATTGTGCTCTGAACAATGTCCTGTAGCAGTATGGACATATAGATATGTAGAGGGTGACAGAGGATTGATAATAGACAGATAACTGATAGATGATAGATAGATATATAGATAACAGCTAAACAGGTAGGTAGTGAGACAGATAGATGATTGATAGATGGCAGATAGACAGACATACCAACAGACAGACAGATAGATAGATAGATAGATAGATAGATAGATAGATAGATAGATAGACAGACAGACAGACAGACAGACAATAGTGTGGGAAGGTGGGTGGGTGGATGGGTGGATGGGTGGATGGATAGATAGATGATAAATGATAGACAGGTGATAGATGACAGATAGATGATAGATCTGCAAGTCAATAATATGCTTTCCTCACATCTGCTGATTAATCTTATGCTAAAATGCTATTTGAAATAGACTTAACCACCAGTTCTATTCAAAGGAAACCTAAGGTATCTGCTTATTTGTTTGTCTGACAAGGGTCTTACTATATAGCCCTTGCTGGCCAACACTAGGCTTTGATCTAGTAGTTCTGTCTGAGCTTGCAGCATAATCCCACTTGTGTCTTCTGAGTGCTGATCCCTTAAATCATTTGTTAAATTCAAAAATTGTATAGTAAATAGCATCATCATTTCACCTTCATGACTACATAAAACTCTGAAAATTGAATTACCTTATTTTTAAGTAAAAAGGACCTTTATTCATAGGTAGCATGAATATATATGTAGAAAATCCCAAATTTATTCCAAATAAGAGGTCAATATAAAAAGTTTAATGAATTTCCTATATGCTAGAAATAAACCAGGAGAAAATCATTTTCTCTTTTTTAATTAGTATTTTATAATGCAAAATAGTGCCTTCCTTATGAAGCATCCATAGGTATCTCTCATATACTTAGCCCATATTTACCCTCATTCTCCTCTTCCTCCACATCTGCTCACATTTCATTTAATTTTAATATACTAATGTTTGTTTAGATAATTCTAGGTTTTATGAGTACAAAAGGATATATTTGTCTTTTTAATTCTTTTTTCCTCTCTTGTTCTCCATACCACCTCTCTTCAGGTTCCTTCACCCCTGCCATTTTCACATCCTAGTCATTAAGTATATAAATGCGCACTCTGCATAGGAGAGGAAATGCACTAGGTGTCTTCCTACGTCTTACTGCACTTAATACAATGATATTCAGTTTTATCCATTTTCCTTCAAATGTCATGATTTCACTTTTTATCATAATCCATTAGGCTGTCTCTAATTGGTGTAAAATCTTGTTATATGAAGTTGACTGACATTCATTTAGATGTTTAGCACCATATTTTTTGTTATTCATTGAAAATACCATCTATGTATCCCTATAATTTATCACACCCACTTCCTACATCCAGTTCTTCCTGGGCTTCCTAACACATGGACCTCCAAATTTGTTGTATTTTTTTTAATAACCCTCTGAAAAAGGCTACTTTAGTGGCCTTTGACTTTTTAGCTTCCTTCCCCATTATTGCCTTCCTTGCCCCCCTCTTTCCTACTCCCTATTTGATCCTCTGGTTCCCGCAGCCCCCCAGTCATCCACAACTATCTATTCTGTGTCTGTTCCTGTAGTTACTTACTCTTAACCTAGCTTCTGTGCTTCCATGGATGTAGCTTGATTTTCATTGATTTAACAGTCAGTATCTACATATAACCAAATACATACCATATTTGTCTTTCTTGGGTCTGGGCTACCTCACTCAGGATGATTTTTTTTTATTTACCTAAGAAGCCAATGACTTCATCTTTTAGTAGCTGATTAATACTCCACTGTGTAAATGTACCTCTATTTTTTTATTTAAAATAATTTATAAATTTAAATATATATTTTGATCATATTCTTGCCCTCCCCCAAGTTTTTCCAGATCATCTCCTTCTCCCTACCCACCCACATTTAAGTTCTGTCTCAAAAAAAAAAAAAAACCACACAAAAAAAAAAAAAACTCAAAAACCAGGGCAACAAAATATGTCCTGTTGAGGGATATGGAGGTTGTTTCTAGTTTCTATTCTGTGAATAAAGCAGCAATGAACATGGTTGAGTAGTTGTCTCTGGAAGCATACACAGGGACTGCATGGGTTTTCACCGGGTCCTCTGCATATAATATTATGGCTTCTAGTTTAGTGTGTTTAATGGGATTCTTGAGGGTGTGAACAAGTGGACCGCTATTTCTCATGCCTTCTCTTGGGCCCTCTTCTTGCTGTTTGTTTTGTCTAATTCCAATGTGATAGTTCTTGTTTTTATTTTATTATATTTTATTGTTAAAAATAGAGGGAAGATCACTTTTTCAATCTCCTTAAAGAATTACCTTGGAGTTTTAATGAGTATTGCATTGTATTTGTAGATAGTTTTTGGTAGAATAACAATTTTCACAATATTAACCCTACCAATCATGGGAGGTATTTACATCTTCTGTTTTCTTCAGTTTCTTTTCCCAATTCTATTATACAAGTCTTTCATATGCTTGGTTATATTTATTCCAGGTTATATATTATTCCAGGTTATATTTATTCCAGGGTATTTTTATTGTGGCTATTATGAATAGAGTTGTTTCCCAGATTGCTTTCTTGGTGTGCTTGTTATTTGTATATGGAAATGCTACTGAATTTTGTGTATTGATTTTTTTATTCTTTTACGTTAATGAACATGTTTAATAATAATAATAATAATCATAATCATAATAATAGCCTAGTGTGGTGATATTGTGTTCCCCAAAATGTTGTGTACCTTAATAAACTTATCTGGGGTCAGAGACAGAACAGCCACAATATTAAACACAGAGGTTAGGCAGTGGTAGCACACGCCTTTAATCCTAGCATTCCAGAGGCAGAAATCCATGTGTTCAAGGATATAGCCAAGCATGGTGATCCACGCCTTTAATCCCAGTAAACCAGCCTTTAATCCCAGGGAGTGGTGGTAGAGAGCAGAAAGGTATATAAGGCATGAAGAAACTCGAGGCTTTTGGCCTGGGTAGGCATTTGCCTGGAGAAGCATTTGGGCTACTTAAGCATTCAGGCTTCTAGCAGCAGTTCAGCTGAGAGTCATTTGGATATGAGGACACAGAGGTTTCCAGTCTGAGGAAACAAGACCAGCTGAGAAGTTGGCCAGGTGAGGTAGCTGTGGCTTGTTCTGTCTCTCTGACCTTCCAGCATTTACCCCAATACCTGGTTCAGGTTTGATTTTATTAATAAGAACTTTTAAGATTCATGCTACAGCCTAGTGAGCCCAATTAGTGCCATCCATGTGCACATGGGTGTGAGGTCCTCCACTAAGGCATGATCAATGTACCGGTGACCAAACCCCGAAGAAAAATGACTCTGCTTCCCTCAGTGGCAAATAGCTCCTCATTAGGGTGGAGCTTCAGTAACCCCTTTCCTTTCTGTGCTGGAATTTCTGACTGGCTTGATCTTGTATAGGTATTGTGCAGGTAACCACACATACTGTGAGTTCTTATGTCATGTTATGTCCAGAAGGCAGTGTTCAGAGCACTCATCTCCCTCCTCTGACTCTTGCACTCTTCCACAATGTTCCCTGGTCCCATGTCCATGAGTAGATGTATTTCTGTTGTCAGAGCACACCTGCTGTGCAGAGAGGTTGAATGATGAGATACCTTGACTTACTTCTGAAAGTACACCCCATTATTTGCAGAAGATAAAATCCCCGGTGAACTAAACAACAAGGTCACTCCTTCCTCTTGGGTCAGATCTGTGACACCGCCCCCCTGTAACTTCAGGGAAGTTAACTACCCTTTGTGTAATATTTTAAAGACCAGCATGATGGAGGATGGGGTGGAGGAAGGGTTCATCTGGCAAAGTGATTGATTAGGAAGAGTAAGTCCTAGATTTAATCATTCTCTGAGCAAAACCAAGTGTGGTGGCTGAGGCCCAAGATTCAAGATCATCTTCAGATATATGAAGAAGTCTAGGCTAGCCTGGGCTACATAAGACTCTTTCTAAAATAATGTTGCAGAAAATATGTGATGAAATAATTTAGCATTACAGTCATCTTAATGAAGATGTGTGAAATTTTGTGACATTAAAAGTCCAATTGACACTAGTCACAACAGCTGTGGATTCTTATCAGTTTTCAAGTATTGAAATACTAAAAGAATTAAGCTGGGGGGGGGAGGCATGTCTTGTCTTGTTATGATTTCATTAGGCCATTCTATCTGTCACCGTAATGGACAACTGTGATAGGTTATGTAGCAATATCAGAAACCATGGCAACACTGGTTGAAGCCCAGTTCCTGATTGCCACTGGACAACTTAGGAGCTACTTTGTTATCCTTATGTTGGTTTTAATTATTGTTCAATTGCAGATTTGTAAATGGCTCTAATAGATTTCATAATACACAATTGAAAATCCCAGATGTATTACTCATATTATTTTGGTATATATGTGTAGTGGGCTATTATGTATGTGTTTATTTGTATTAGTATAGGAGTGTGTGTGTGTGTGTGTGTGTGTGTGTGTGTGTGCACATTCAGGTGGCTGTGTGCATCTTTGAATGGCAGCCAGAGGTCCATGGCAATGTCTTCTTCATCATTGTCCACATCACTTTTGAGACAGCGTCTCTCTGAACATGGAGCTTATCAGTTGGCTAGGCTGGCTGGCTAGCAAACAGGGTGTTGCAACTGTATGCACAAGGTCCCCAAAACCAGCATTCAAGAGCTCTTACTTGGGTCTGACCTCAGACCCTAATATTTGCTCTGGAAGTACTGTACCTACTGAGCCATCTCCTCAGCCATTTTCTCTTTTTCAACTTTCTTTATATTAACTGGGATGACAGGTTTCTATTTGTGGACATATATATGCATACACACACACACACACACACACACACACACACACACTCCCGTGGCAGAAAATGAAGATATTTCAAACCAGGTTGTCAAGTTATTCCATTTTCTGTTGCTGTCACAAAATGCCTTAGCTTGTCACTTAGTAAAAAAGAGGTTGTATAGTTCACACTTTTAGAAGCTGAAAGCCCAGAATCAGATTAGCTGCTTGTTGGCTTTGGTGAAGTTTTCTTTGTTGAACTGAAAGACTGCAGAGGTGTGGGGAGATAAATGTCAAGTGCACAGAAGACTCGATCACTGAGGGTGTGTTAGCTTTGTAACATCCCACTCTCTTGGGAATCAATGTACTCCTCTTCAGAGGACCACTCTTTTTTTTTTTTTTTAATTAGGGTTGACTTTTTATATTTTTTTTTTATTTTTTTTTATTTTTGGTTTTTTCGAGACAGGGTTTCTCCGTGTAGCTTTGTGCCTTTCCTGGAACTCACTTGGTAGCCCAGGCTGGCCTCGAACTCACAGAGATCCGCCTGGCTCTGCCTCCCGAGTGCTGGGATTAAAGGTGTGTGCCACCACCGCCCGGCAGGGTTGACTTTTTTAGTGCTGCTATCCGTCCATGAGGTTTTAGAAGGCTGACTACAACAGTTGGGGGATGGGGGAAGCTAAATGCTGTCATCCTAAAGAATACCTGCTGATAGAACAGGAGCAATGGTGCCTGAGGACGGCTCACTGAGCTGACTGCTTTCTTGACAAGCATGGAGAGCTAAGTTCAACTCCCAGAACCATGTAAAAAGCTAGGTGCCATATAGCACATTTGTAATCCCGGTGCTGGGAGACAAAGATGGATGAATCCCTAGAGTTTGGTGGTCAGCCAGCTAGCCTACTTCAAGACTTCAAGCCAGTAAGAAACCCTGTTGCAAAAAAAAAAAAAAAAAAAAAAAAAATTGACTGTAATGTATGAATGACAGCTGGGGTTGGCTTCTGACCTCTGCATGCATATACATGCATAAAAGTAAAGAAGAACAATATAGTGCATATTCACAAGACATGTGATGTATGTGTGTGTTGTTGAGAAGGGCAACAGAAACTGTTCAAGGTACTTTGTAATTAAAGCTATTATTTTATTCTTTTTAGTAAGAAGAGTTTTTGCTCTAGATAGATCCAGGGCCTCGTGCAAAGAGGCAAGCACCCTGCCACTCAGAGGTTCTTATATAGATCCTCAGAGCTCAAACATTCTCCACTATCCTTCCAGACACAGCTAGGAGAAAATTTCAGATCTAACCCACCAGATGACTAAAGCTGTGAATAAGTGAGCCAGGCATCAGGCGGCTACAGTGGAAGCCAAAAGCCTTAGCTCTTGTCAATCTTGTTTCATTCTGCATGTGTTTGGTTGTCAAAGTAACACACACATCTAGTCCTGATCTGACCATGGCCATCTCTTTGTTGGAGCTTTTGCCAGAAAATATTCTCCCTAAAGACTATCACATAAGAGTGTGGACAGCAGGTTAGAGCTCAGTTGTTAAGAGTGTGCACTGCTCTCTCAGTTCAGTTCCCAGCACCCACACCAGGTGGCTTACCTATATCTATGACTCCAGAGAGTCCAAAGCCCTCTTCGGGCCTCTGCTGGCAACTGCACTCACATGAACATAACCCCCTACACACACACACACACACACACACACACACACACACACACAATTAAAAATAAAAACAAATCTTTGTAAAAACAGAAATGTTATATGCATCTTCCTGTCTTTTCATGAAATAGTCAAACATTCTTGTCCTGGCTATTCCCCTCAATCAGCCCTTCAAGACACTGTTTTGTTTCTCAGGTGACTTTCATCGTGGAACAGAAAGGCATCTACACCTGGAACTATGTATAAATAATAAATAATAATGCCTGTGTCCTTTGGGGAAAGGCTGAAAACTTTTATATTTTAATTGAGTTCTTCTGTTTGTGCTTTTGATGTTTTATTTATTGTGTTTTCTGGGAAGGAGCTTTCTCTTTATGACCGCCGTTCTTTCTCAGACTGGAAATAGCTCTAGTCTTGTGTTGCCCTTTGCTTTGAAATTTTCTTTAATTTCTGTCAAATGAAGGTGCTGTGGAGGCTGGAGGGCACCAGGTCAATAAATTAAGGTATGAAAAATGCCACCTGCCACTTTTTTGCCTGGAATACAACATCCATCAGTGGTTTGGGGAGGGAGGTCATTTTACTCACAACTCTGTCACAGAAAAATTTATTTTTGTGTTTTCCTCTAATGGCCTTCTGATTTCTGGGTGTCATCAGACTATCCTGAAATATACACATAGTATCTCAAGATACAGGCATGCTAAACCATTTGGAATATGACAAAGCATTCGATGGAGTGTTGGGTAGCTTGAGAGAAAGGAAGGGACAAGCCCAACTTCTGGGATGGTCAATGGAAGGAGCTGCATGGCCTTATCCT
The DNA here is from genome assembly GCA_902168425.1 of Peromyscus attwateri. NCBI lineage: Eukaryota > Metazoa > Chordata > Mammalia > Rodentia > Cricetidae > Peromyscus > Peromyscus attwateri. The sequence continues at coordinate 21,706 of CABHPP010135601.1, forward strand.
CCACATGGGATGATCTGTAGTCTCCATGACTGTAAGTCACTAACCATGAGTGAGACCAAGGAAGAGTCTAAAACCAGAGCACCCTGGAGGCATCTGTGTTTTCTAGTACTGACAGCCACGTGGCACCTGTCAGCACTGGCAATCAAAAGAGGACAAAACAGAATGATTCTTTACCAAACTTTCTTGCCAAAACTGTGTGTCACCACTTCTGAGCACTGTTCTGTCTCTTTAAGCAAAGTCACTTATTTTTTCTTAGTTTCAATCACATCTATCAAAACAATGTTACATTAATACATTGGGTAATATTACATAAGACTATAGATACAGGGCTGGTTGGATGGCTCAGTGGTTAAGAACACCAGCTGCTGTTGCAAAGGATATTATTTCAGTTCCCAGCACCCATGTGGAAGCTCACAACCATTTGTAACTCCAGTCCCAGGGGATGCAGAACTCTCTTCTATCCTCCATGGGTACCAGACACATGCATAATGCACAGATAGATGCAAGCAAGACACTCATACACACAAAATAAAATGCTAAATTTAAAAGAAAAATATTGTAGCTATAAAATGCTCAATTTATCAATGTTAAACTGATACTTTAATGTCCTATTAGTTCACAGTCTCTGTTTTTTGTGGACAGCCATCACTTTGGTCCTGAGTATTCAAAGCTGTGTTCTCTGAGGGTGCTCTGGGAAACTGGTATTTCATAGCTCAGTTAAGAAGGGTCCTACCTGCTCTGAAAACATCTGTGTGTGGTGTAGGGGAGATCTAGTTGAAAAGGGAGAGAGACAATAAAATAATAGTCTGTCTTTCAGTCACTTATAATCAAATAGGATTTTGGGGGCAAATGATGGGTTTCAAAAATGGAGGCACTGGGCCCCTCCTCAGAGAGACATCATAGATTGAGTTAAATGAAATAAAATCCATAGTGCACAGAGCATTGAAGAGAGCCACCACCACCACCACCATC
>CABHPP010135602.1:0-49122 GCA_902168425.1 Peromyscus attwateri
TTTTTTTTTTTTTTTAAAAAAAGATGGTAATGCCATATATCCCTGTCTAGCCTCAAGTTTGCTATGTAGATCAAGCTTGCCTTGAACCTGAATCAGATCTCTCTGCCTCCCACATGCTAGGACAACAGGAGTTGAGCAGCCATGCCTACTCTGTTTTCCTGCTTTCTGCTCAAACGTGGTGTTGTTCATGCTAGAAAAGCACTGTGCCACATTCCCAGCCCACATTTTCCAACTTTTCTAACCTCAACAGTCAAAAGTGAAATGTTTACCTCGTCCAGGTAGCCCATGTGATCCTATCAATGGCAGCATGATCCACAAGGTGTTTTCCTGAAGGCACTTCATAGACATGCCGTTTATAGCAGCCACTAGAAACCTAGTCTCAAAACGAGGAAAAATCCATATGTGTCGTCATGAGGATGCAGACATTATAGCAAAATGTGGAGGGAAGGTAATGAGATGCAGGTGAGAATAACAAATGCAGAATGAGCAGATACCAGGGGCTAATGCACAGCAATAAACACTAGAGGACACCATCTACTATACTATAGTTGGAACTCCTGCTGAAAAATGAGATTCTAAACACTTGCCACAAAATCTTTTCTGAGATAATGGGCATGATAATTATATACATAATCCATAACGTGTACACATAAATAGTAAAGTTTAATTCCACAAAGAGTAGGACACAGAATTAATACAGGAGCAAAACAGGTCAATGAGTTCAGGTAAAGTCCCCGGGGCTGTAAATGCATTCACTAAAGACACACACAAGCAAGCACTTCATAAACCGGTGCAGTGTTGGTGCTGTACCTGGAGATGTCGGCTATCTGCAGAGAAGTCCATTTGAATGACAAAGCTTGGAATGTCTTTGCAGTAGCTGATTCTGTTAAGGGTGGGACCCAATGTTAGGTCATAAAAGTCCACCGAGTTCTCACTAGAACCCACTGCCAAATACCGGGAATCTGGACTAAATCTGAATACATAAAATGTTAAAAAAAAAAAAAAAGTGTTAGGTCCCATGTAATTGTTTACCTGTTTTTAAGATCAGGGACTTAGTCTAGCACCTGAAAGTCAGTTTATGTTTGATATGGCTTTAAGTTACCTAGGAGACATAACTGAGCAAGCATGCAGATTCTATTTGCCTATTAACATTTAGTAAAGGTTTTTACATTTTGCTTATATATTAAATATCTTGTCTTCCAATTCTAATTTTAAAATAACTTTTTTGTTTTGTTTTGGTTTGGTTGTTTCGAGACAGGTTTTCTCTATGTAGCCCTGGCTGTCCTGGAACTTGTTCTATAGACCAAGCTTAACCTCAAACTCAGAGATCTGCCTGCCTCTGCCACCCGAGTGCTGTGATTAGAGGTGTTCACCACAACTGGCTTCAAAATAACTGTAAAAACATTCCAGAATTGCTAAATTAACATACTTTATAAGACAGAAAAAATGATGTCTTAATATCCAAATACAGCCAAATTAGGGTGAAATGACAACTTCAAGCTGGAAGAATATTTGTTAAAAGACAAATCACAAAAGTTCTCCCCTATCAGTCATGGGAAGCAGTAGGGGCCAAACTCAGTCTTGAAAAATGTCCCATGAGTCCTGTTGAGTAACAATAGAGACATGTAGAGGTGAATGAAATCCTTGAGATTACTTTTATAAAAGGATTTTACAGTTGAAAACACCCATTTTTGACAGACTTGGACCCAATAATCTTATCAATTCACAGAGTGTTCTGGAAGGTTAGCTACTATGAAAATTAGTTTAAGCACTACAAAACAAAGGATCAAGAACGGTTGAAGACCACAGAGACCTGCTGCCAAGCCTGACAACATGAGTTCAATCCCCAGACACACATGGTGGAAGTTGTCCTCTGAGCATCACTTGTGCACCCTGGGGGTAGGGGGGGGGTGCATACCCACACACGTACACAGCAAATGGAATCTTTCAGAAAAGGGTTTGCTTAGTTTGAATTCTGGGACACAGATATTTAGTGAGGATTGGTTTAATGAATGAACTGGGAAGGCATGTAAAAGGCAGTCAGGAGAAACCTATGGGGAGGAAGGCCACAGTTGATCTGTGAAGCCTTGTTGAGATTAAGCAACAGTATTTTAACCTTGGTTTTCAAACTTCTGGATGACTGCTGGCTCTCATGTTAACAGTACAAAACAGTTCTCAGCAAAGTGAAAGTTTACTGTGCATGTCTAGTATCATAAGATAATATAGGTGATGTTCATTTAGAATTTTTTATTTAGCAAGGAGAATTTAAATATAACCACACCAGCATACAGCTGGTGTAACATGTGTAGGTGCTAGGGATGTAGCTCAAGAGATGGAGCCTTTACCTCAAAGGCATGAGAGGTCATGGGTATGATCCCCTATATTGCAAAAAGAAGGGATTGCTTTTCAGGACCTATTCTGGTTGTATGGACATTTTCATGCTGTAAAAATCAGCTAGAAAATCTATTCCATCTGCTGACTAACCTGATATCATGGATCGCACATCGCCTGTCTCTCTTCTTTCCCCATATTTTCAGAGAACTCACAAGTAATATAATAAATTCTCCATTTTTCATTCCAATAGCCACCATGTCCCCTTCAGGGCTGTAACACACTGTCCGAGCAGCATGTCCCAAATTCACTTTGTTTAGCATCTTCTGCATAAGAAGCAAGAATCACAAGGAAACATTTTACAATTGAAACCAATTTTCCCCGAACCTCAAAATAATACCAAGTTAAAGCTAGCAGATGAGGATTTCCACTTCTTAAAAACTGTAACCTCTCATTTAAAAAGTGTTTGTACCTACTTTATCAGCAATATCCCAGAGTCTCACTGTCCCATCTTCTGCAGCAGAAAGGAAAAAATCCCTGGAAGGATGTGTTGCTAGTCCCCAGATTGGCCCATCCACATGACCATTAACTAAAATGTTACATGCCGCATTTTTCTCTCCAACTTCAATAATTTCAGCATTCCTTGTCCCAACTAGTATTTTGCCCTGAAACACAAAGGGACCAATACACTTAATGTGATACAACAGTTACATGCTTTGAACTAACCTAGCTGCAAGGCAATCATTAGCTCATGAAAACCCTTCTCTTCCTAGGGACACACGATGGCAACATCCCTGGGCTACTGCATGGCAGAGTCCGTGCTAGAGACAACTCCTCTCTACAGTGATACATCTGTACTCTTCTTTGACTATGATAATGTTAGGGAAATAAGTGCATTGAGACACACGGAAAGAACTAGAACCCATTTTTTAGTTAAAAAGTAAGTAAACCGCTGGGTATGGTGGCCTCCACCTGGAACAGCAGCCCCTGACCAGCTCAGGTGGGATGACTGCAAGTTCCAGGCCAGCCTGGACCACACAGCAGAACTTGTCTCAACAGAAGGAGAATGGTTCAACTTAACTAGGACTTAAGTGTACAGACAGGATGACACATGCATTTGGTTTATAGACACAGTGCAAGTGCATAACAGTTTTTACAGAAATGTATGAGCTTTTGTTGTTTTTAAAGGAAGCAGAATAGGGAAAATTAAAGGGACACTGAAAGAGAAAGCAGGCCCTCAGGTATTTGATTAATTTTTGTTTTTCTGACTGCAAATCAATAAATGGAAAACAAGCCCCCACCCCAAACTATCATGGAGACTTTTATTGTCCTTTATTTATTTTTGTTTATTTGTTGTTGTTGTTGTTTTAAAATTTATTTATTAAGCATACCGTATCCTGCCAGCATGTATCCCTGCAGACCAGAAGAGGGCACCAGATCTCATTACAGATGGTTGTGAGTCACCATGTGGTTGCTGGGAATTGAACCCAGGACCTCCAGAAGAACAGCCAATGCTCTTAACCACTGAGCCATCTCTCCAGCCCTATTTGTTGTTGTTTTTGTTGGTGGTGTTGTTTTCAAGACAGGGTTTCTCTTTGTAGCCCTGGCTGTCCTGGAACTCACTCTGTAGACCAGGCTGGCCTCGAACTCACAGAGATCTGCCTGCCTCTGCCCCCCTAGTGCCTGGCTAGTAGGACTTTCTAAAAAGGAACAATAATCCCTTTTCTAAGAGACAGCTGACCTCAGTGTGCACCAGCTGAGCTGAGTGTGGTGGTCCACATCAGTAATTCCAGCACTCAGGAGGCTGAGGCGAGACCACAACATGGGTGCCCTTTGAGTTTAACTTCATTAACATTCATCCCTCACTCCTAAACTTGAACAGTGCATTTCATAAACCGCCTTACAATCTCATTCACAAAGGGAAATTCTTTAATGTAAGATAAACAATCTCATTTTTAAATTTAATTTGTAAATTTTAAAACTTTGCTTAAGGAACTAGAGATACGGTTCAGTTTAGCACTTTAGAGCAATTGCTGCTCTTCCAGAGGTCCTGGGTTAGACTCCACAGCTCACCACCATCTGTAGCTATAGTTTTCGGGGATCTGATGTCTGTGCCTGGCTTTGGTGGGCACTGGGTACACATACAATACACAGATACACATGTAGGTACAACACCCATACACACAGAACAAACATCATAAAATAACAAGCTCTGCTTAACCTTGAACCTGGCTTTAAGTTACAACCTTTGAGCAATATGCTGTAAAAACTCCAAATCCTAAGACTTCTTATGCCTGGCTAACCCCCTTCTCTACTTCATTCATGCTGGCTTGCCCAGACATTCTGTATTCATGTCAAGATCCTAACCATATGTGAGTAGAGGTCCCTAAGGAAGGAACTCCTCAGGCTATAGCCAGTAGCACCGTGGAAATCTGCTGTTGCTGGAGACACATGGAGAGAGCTGCTCTAATAAAAATGAGTCAATGGTGAGGATTTTCAACCCTATCTTACCATAAGTCAATCGAAAGATTCAAGATAACACAGAGGTTTAAATAATGTCTAGACACAAGTTTTCTGTATTAGTAAACAGTGGAAATAACAGCACCCTATGAATCACTAAGTATTGCTTATTAAGTCACAAGGTGCAGGGATCACACATAGCTGTTCTCTATTCCTGCTGCATCACACTAGCTCAAGGAACACCTTACTTTGCCTCTGCACACAGACCGAACACAATCTGTGACTTGTCCTGTCTCAAGCCTGAAGGCCCGGCATCGCCTCAGTTCCTGGTCCCACAGTTTAACTGCACCTCCTTCTTTTGACCTAGATAGATAAAAACAAAACCCAAATAAGTATTTAAAATTGACTACTACAATAATTTTCACTTTAAACACTAACTTGTCAGACTATTTTAAACAACCTATTTATAACTTCTAGTATTCTAAATTTTCAGGCAGTTTAAGCATACATACTGTATCTCAGTCAAAATGTACTTTCAGTTCAGTAAATTTTATTTTGTGAAATATTCATTTTCTTCTGTCACAAGCATAAGTTTATTTAGTCCACCATACATTATAATAAATTTCTCATAATTGCTCTCCATTAAGAAAGTGCACAACACAGGATTGTTTTGTTGTTTTCAAAGACTATGAGTATGCACACATACCATGGTGTGCATATGAAGTCAGAGAACAACTCTGGAATCTGTTGTCCCCTTCCAGCTTTACCTGAGAATTAAATCATCCCCATGCATATATGGCAAATGTCTTAACCTGCTAAGCCATTATACCAGCTCCACAAAACTTTTTTTTTTTTTGATGGGTGGGGAGTTTCTAGACAGGGTTTCTCTGTGTATCAGCTCTAGTTGTCCTGAAACTCACTCTGTAGACCAAGCTGGCCTCACAGAGATCCACCTGCCTCTGACTCCTGAAAGCTGGTGGCGTGTGCCACCATGCCCAGTCCACAAAACCATTTTTAACATTAGAAAGATAACTGAAATGCAAAAGAAGAAAGAGGATTATAGATGCTACGCTGCAGAATTTACTTTTAAGGGCCAAAAGGGCATCACATTTTTACAATTATTAAGATATCCTGCTGACACAATGCCGCAGGCTGTTAGTGAGGAAAGGTATACAAAATGAGGGGTGTGGGAAACACAAGTGTTTGCAGTAACATACAAAGGAGAAAACAGAGCCATTTATGGATTTTTCTCTTCAAAAACTGAAAAATAATTCCTTCATTTTGCTAGCCTTAGGAGAAAACACACCTTCCTGTTAAAGAAACAGCGTGACCATTTGTGCTCAGTTGATAAGTGTGGGCTCCAATGTGTAGGGAAAGAACTGCTCTTCTCAGTCACTGTGTGTCACTCATTTGCAGGTGACTGCACTGGTGGCAAACGGTCTGGACCTGTTTGGAGGGGGTGGGCCATGGGGTTTGAGGCTGTCTCCCTGCCTAGCTGTGGCAACTATCTGTGGAGAGAGACTGGCCTCAGACTCAGAGAGATCTGCCTGCCACTGCTTCCCAGGTGCTAGGATTAAAGGTGTGTGTCATTACACCTAGCCTTAATTTGATTTTTAAAAAGATTTATTATAATTTTTAAAATTATGTGCATACATGTCTGTGCTGTATGAATGTAGGTGCCCTCAGAGCCCAGAAGAGGGTATTGGATCCTTGGAAGCTCGAGTTACAGGTGGTTCTGAGCATGAGTGCTGCGAACTGAACTCAGGTCCTCTGCAAGAGCCGTACATGCTACTAACTGCTGAGCCATCTCTCCAGACCCTCGATCCTATTTTATTTATTTTTTACTTTTGGTGTGTGTCTGTATGCATGGATGTATGTTGTCACAGACCACTGTACATCCCCACCAAGTGTAGTCCTTGCCTTCCCACCATGTTTCTCAGGCCTTCTTTGGAGCTGATCCAGACTAGAGGATGGGCTTCTCCCCATTGGAAAGTGCTGGGATTACAAACGCTTGTGCTACTTGGTCTGGCTTTTCCAGCTTTTACGTGGGCTCTGGGCTGGTCCTCAGGTCCTCAGACACATAGAGCAGCACTTTCACTCACTGAGCCCTCCCCTCAGCCTAGAATCAATTTTAAGTATCTGGTTACTGTCTGGATAGTTGAAAGTAACTCAGACAAAGGTCTCTCCTCGCATTTATGTTTGAGGTCTTGTAAGAATGATTTCACAAGGTCGTCTCCAGCACTCTCTCATATGACTGTGACTTGATGCCTTACAGGGAGACACCAGGGAATAAGATATAATGTGGGTTGGAGAGAAAAGGTGTCCCTTCCTGTTCTGTCAGCAGTACTGATGCAGGCACACAAGGATTGGGGACACCATTCTTAACCAAAAGCACAGCTGACTATGGCAGTCTCAGATAAGTAGCACTCTGGCTGCTGTTGTTCAGGCTTATCTAAAATGTCTAAAAGTAGGCTGGCAAGATGGCATGTGGGTAAGGACACTCCAAGCCTGATGACCTGAATGAGCCTGGAATGCACATGTGAGAAGGACAGAACCCATTTCCACAGGTTGTCCTCTGATTTCTACACATATGCTGGGCACACACCCTCTTCCACCCCCTGTACACAAAACAAATATAAAAAAAAAAGTGAAAACTAAAATGCAGAAACATGATTTAAGACAAGAATTCAGAGAATCCCAAACTCACACATAAACAGCAACAAAGGAGAAGTAACTGAGCAGCTGAGGCGTGCAGCCTAGAAGAGGCCAGAACACCTAAATAAAGGCCTTGGGTAGATTACATGTAGTCAGTAAGCATATGAAAAAGGACTCACGGTCTTTCCTTTCCACCAGTCACGATCAGTCCATCTCTCAGGGTGGTATACATGGCAAACACAGGCCCATTGTGCGCTCTAGCCACCACTCTACACAATATGTGATCTTTCCACACACAGACATCACCACTGATGGTACCTGTAAACGTCAAGTTATTCTGAAAAGGAGTGGGGAAGGGGGGAGACAAACTCATCAAAAGTTCAAAGAGAGGTCGAACAGATGTCATCCTCTATGTGAGCAGAATGCTAGTCCACCCGCTTTGACAAAGCACATGCAAAGGGTGGTGGGCGACACTGGACCCAGGACAGGAGGCTGAGTGATGCTTAGTTCCCGTAGGGCCTTCTCCTTTCCCAAGTCTGTCCTTTGTTAGTGGGACTAGCCTTGGACAAATCTCTCCTAAAATACTGTAACTCTAGTTTACACTGTTCTTTGGATCGGTGCCCTCTAGCTATCCAAGAACTAATCCAAAGGTCATGAAACACTAGGAGCAAAAACAAGGGACAGTTAGGGATAGGGGGTGAAAGTAACGAGTTTCGTAAGGAATTTTGTCATGGAAAGTAAATCTGTTATCGACAGTGAAGTCAGAGACCTCATTAACTCTTGCAGATCTTGGTGCCTCTCTGCAGTTAGAGCATGCTGCAGCCATGAACACCAGTGCTCTTTCCTCCTTGTCTCTTTCCCAGTCTCTAGCATGGAATCGTCACATGACTCCCTGTAAATATGTATGTAGTTTTATGTTTTCAGGTACCAGTTATAGCATTTGAAAAATGCTTAAACTGAATGTAAACCTATCTTGTAAGAAAATATTCTGGCCACACTACTGCTTCACACATTAAAAAGCTACTTTTCTCCTGTAATAGCTGTTAAGTGTATTATTTACTTTATTTATTTATTTATTTATTTATTTATTTATTTATTTATTTATTTTTACCAAGAGTGGGCACTTGGCTACAAAGTAATTTTATAAATAAAGAAAGTGCATCTACATGGACAGATCAAGTACCAGGGTCATTTCAGTGGAGGTTTCCTTCTGGAAACAAGTGGCTGCTCCTATATTAAGAATAAACAAAAGGTTCCATTCATTTGATATTGTTAGTCATTTTTTAAAAAAGCAAGTGTATTCATCTGTTCTAAACTTGTAACTTTCTTTCTTAAAATAGTATATGTATATATATATATATATATATATATATATATATATATATAAAGAAAGAAAGTCATATATTTTTTGAATCTACTTCATTTTCTGTGGAATTTGAAAGGCCTAGCCAGGGCAGGGGATTAAAGGAGAGAGATGTGATTATAAACTGCAGACCCAGGTGGATGGGATGGAGACAGCAAGAGGCTCCTGAACACTCCACTGAGGCAGGGACTGTGTTCTCTGCGCTCAGCTCCCTGCTGCCCTGCTTCAGACACGGGCCCTGAGCACTTCCAACTACAAGGTGGACCGTGGTTCTGGTGACAGAAAGCAAAGGAAACACCAAACTCAAGTCTGCCCTGAAGGCACCTGAACATGGTTTTCTTGATTTCCTTTTCTTTCACTATCTATCACACATGTGAGGTGCACGAGGAAGCAGGAGGATGGCGGAGATCAAAGCTTGTGGGGGGTGATAAATACATGACTAGTGAAGCCCTGCAGAATGATAATGTTCCAAGGATGTAAATGGTTTACAGTAATTATCTCATTCACTTTCTTGCGACTCCTTAATGTTTAAAAGGACTAGAATTTTTAAAGATGACAAATCCTTGACCAGGACTTGTACTGTCAGGTTACAGTTCCTAGTCAATATTAATGCTGTTTATGAATACACAGCAAGAAAACTTCAGGTCATGACACACCATCACACAGCATTTTAACAGACATACTGCACCAAATGCAACAGCAAGCATCGTCTGCATCCGGGCATCCTCCAGTGTGCTCAGAAGCCCCTTTTTGCTGAGAAGAGCCCTTCCTGCCAGGGTCCAGAACTTCACGTGCTTTATACCCACAGAGACAAACTGGGTATCTGAATCTGGTCGAAATTCTGCTACAAAAATACGTTGGTTGTGCCCAGCTCTGCAGGCAATTCTGGCCCCTGATACAGAAGACACAACAAAATTTTCCAAGTTAGCATAAGAACCAAGCTAATCACCAAGACTGAACAGTTTCCTCAAATCGCATAGCTTAAAACAAAACAAAAACCCCAACACAAATGCTTACAAGGAGGCCTTGACATTTGCTCTACTACTTAACAATCACATCACTGGGTACACACATCTTCACCACTGACACATGTTTATGGGCTACTCTGTGACAGTGTAGGGGCCATTTTAAGGACCATACCTTTTCATATGTAGTTCCATTAATTTCTCATTACATAAATAAAGTGTTCTGTCTGAAGTGTGTTAGGGAATTTGTTCTATTGGTCTTCCATTCTCAATCCTGGTGCTCTGGGGAGGTAAAGGCAGGTGGATCTCTATGAATCTGAAGCCAGCTTGGCATCTATGCAGTGAATTCCAAGCCAGCAGGGCTACAAAGTGAGACCCTGTCTCAAAACAGACTGTGTGTGTGTGTCTTTTCATGGGTAAGAGATGTGGTTCAGAGGCAGGTTACCTATGTAGTATGTGCTGTGGGGAGGGGGTATGTGTGTGTAGGTATATGTATGTGTATAAATATGTGTGTGAATGTATGCATGTGTATGAGTGTATGCATGTATAGCCACGTATGTGTGTGTATATGTATGTGTGTTTATATGTGCATGGGTGTATGTGTATGTATGCATGTATGGGGGAGCATGTGGGTGTCATGTGGGTGTGTTATATATGTATATGTGTATGTGTGTGTATGTATGTGTTATGTATGTATGTGTATATTTTTGTGTGTGTATATATGTGTATAGGTATGCATTATGTATGTGTATATGTGTGTTTATGTGTGTATGTATGTGTTGTATGTGTGTATGAGTGTGTGTGCGTTTCATGGGATATGGTTCAGTGGCAGATTACCTGTGTAGCATGTAAAAGGCGCTGGGTTGGATCTCAATACACTCTGGAATTTGATATGTAGCCCAGGAAGGCTTCAAACTCATGGCAATCTTCTTGCCTTATCCTCCTGAGTGCTGGGATTAAAAGTAAATGCTCCCATGCCTCACAATCTTCATTTTTTTATTAAAATACCTCAGAACTAATCAAATCATTAGCAAAAACAGTTTCTTACTGAAAGGAAATCATTGCAAATCTTTGTTATTATTAACTGTGGTTTCATTATTTCATGTTTTAGAGCTTATGCCCTCACTGGGGTTTTCAAAGGGGACACATACAGTGCTACCAACTGTGTGCTATGTGTTTATAGGACTATAATGAAAAGTCGCTTCAATCACCAACTTAAGGCAAATGGTAAAAGAGAGCATTCAGACAGCCCTAGTATTCTTGTGAGAGCTTGTCTGTGCTTTTGTTTTGTGTGTATGTGTTGCTTTGTTTTGTTTTTTTAATCACACAAATGGAAAGAATCCTACCTTCCTGCCATCTCCAAATGGTGATGGTGTGCTCTGGGTCTAGCCCCACAGACAGCAGCAGCTTCCCAGTGGCACTGAAGCTGACAGAGCATACACCCTTTGAATGGGAACATCTTAGTATAGACAGTGTCTGCTTGTTCACCGCATCCCAGATGTGCACAGATGGGGCTGTAGCTAAACAAAGACAAAATCCAAGTGTTACAACCATCTCCAAGTTGCCACTTCAGAATCCAGCATACTCCTACCTTGGAAAGATGGAAATACAGTTTATAATAGCTCAAAGCTGAAGCTAAATTTGAAAAAGGAAATAAAAGGGAGGTGGAAGGAAAGAAAGGGAAAAATACAGAATCCTTAGGATTCATTATGAGTTATACTTTCAAGAAAATAGCACTTGGGCAAAGAAATTAGGCAACAGTATTAAACAGCTCATTAGACAAAGTGTGTGTGAGTATAGGAGGCAGCAGCCAGTGAGAGGGCCACGGCTTCACACATGGCAAGGCTCTGGAGTAGAGAACTTGAGTTTTATGTGTTTTTCAATCTTCAGAGAAGATACATGGAAACTACACACATTTAACACAGTGCATATGCTACATGCAAGTAAACACTCAATACTGATGTCCTCGGAAAGCAATGCAAAGCACATGCAATTGTCAGGCAGCTAACTGCAAAAGAGCTAGACAGACCCCATGGGAAATGTAACTCTGTAGATGGGAATCTGGGGAAAGGCCACACACACTTCAGGACTTTTAAAAACACTATGTCACTTGAAAAATAAAACTGTTACTCTTAAGAGGTATATTATTTATCCTTTGCTATTTAAGTTCTTTTGCACCCTTTCTGCTCCTCCTGGGAAATGAACCAAGGGCTCCACGCTTACTGAGTAAATGCTTATCACTGAACTACATCTCAGCCTGCTTCTCTTTATTGTCTAAACTAAGATATCATAGTTTTGTGCTATCTTCTTCTCAAATTATACCCTAAAACTGAAGTTAATTCAGCAGCTAATTCAGTTGTAGAACATAAGCACTCTTACTAAAACACTCAAAATACTAAAGTACATTTGCTTCCAATTATAAACTGCAAAGATGAAAAAACATTAAAGAAGATAAGCTGCCTGGAATTATTTTATACAGGAGGAAATTCTGGTCTTCTTTAGAAAATAAATTCTGATAAATTTGGACATTTTATAACATATGCTTGTAGTGGGTAGCCATTCCAGCTTTGATCTGGAAGTTCCAACCCCCATTGAGGCTTTGGTAACTGTCACACCTACAAGGCGGGCTGAGAGATGACCCTGAAGACCCGAGATTCGGATGTGCCGGCTCTCTTGGTTCCTGGACCCTGGACGCTGGAGGTAGACCGAGCAGAGTTCTCCAGAGAACACCGCTGGACTGCACTACACCTTTCCCAGACCCTGTTATCTATCCCTTCATTTGTGAGTTACCCCACAAAATAAGTCTCCCTTTTAACTACGTGGAGCTGCCTTAATAATTTCACCAATATATGCTATTTATACTGCACAAATGATAAATCTAAGAAACCTTCAAAAAAAGCAATTAAACTATGTTAAATTAGAGATATGAAGCCTTTGCTTAGGTTTATCCAAATGTCAAACATCAAAATTACAAGGAGATATAAAAGTTTTACCAATAATGAAATGGATTACTTATATCTGTAAACTCTGGGGGCTGGAATATATGTCAGTGGGTAGAGTGCTTGCCTAGTATGCATAAAGCATGGATTTTCATCCCTAGAACAACATAAAAAAACAGGTGTGCTGGCATACACCTACATTCCTAGGTCTCAGGAGGTGGGGACAAGAGAATGAGAAATCCAAAGTCATCCTCATACATATAGGGAGTTTAAGGCTAGCCTGGGATACATTAGCTCTTGTCTTTAAAAAAAAAAAAAAAAAAAGGAAGGAAGGAAGAAAAATTTATCACAATTATTTGAGTATTGAACTGAATCCCTCATTCATTAAAAGTCAAAGAACAAGCCAGTGAGCAAGCCTGCGAGCTGAACAAGCTCAGCAGGGAAAATCGCCTGTTGTCAAGCCCAAGGACCTGAGTTTGATCCCCAAGAGCACCCCGTGGATGGAAAGGGAGCACTGCCTGCCACAAGATGTCGTCTGACCTCTGCATGCATGCTAGGACACAAGTACACATCCAAACCAACAAATAAACAAATGTAATTTTTTAAATTTAAAAGTGAAATTACCCTAAAAATTGGTAAGGAATATAAGGTGGCTTAAATCAAAAATACAAATGTGGCTGGGTGCTGGTGGTGCATGCCTTTAATCCCAGCACTCGGGAGGCAGAGGCAGGCAGATCTCTGTGAGTTCGAGGTCAGCCTGGTCTACAAAGCGAGTTCCAGGACAGCCAGGGCTACACAGAGAAACTATGTCTCAAAAAAAACCCCAATAAATAGATAAAATGCAATAACTGCTATTACTGTGTATAGTTTTCCAGAAATGGTAAACATTAAACATTTGTATGCCTGTTTACAAAAGGTTCCTCTGAGATATTTTGCCATACTATATTTGCCAACATACAATGCGACAGACAATAGATTTTTAGTAAATTATCACTAAATATACTATAAATGATAAAGCATAATATTTGTCTAAAATTCAAATAGCAAGTCCATGTCAACTGAATTACAGAACGTGTGCATGTGTGATGCTGAGGGATCAAGTTCTGGGCCTTCTGAGTGCTAGGCAAGCATTGCACCACTGAGCCACATTCCCAATACCTGCACTTCACAAGACTTTATAGACAAAGAAGATGTAAGAAGCTGAATGTAAAATCTGTACATGTGTTGTTATGGGGGCCTTACACATTTGGACTACTCTAAACTTACATCTGTAACAGTATTTAACTGCAAATTCTTAAGGGTCTAAAGTTACCACAGATGACATTATGTTTATAAGGTATGTTTTAGCATTTGGAAACGATCATGACGAGACTCAGGTAACAGACATGATCTTTCCCCTCCCTTCTAGTGTGCACAGAGCCTACCACAGCAGACAGTGTCTCCTACTTTCTTCTTTATCCAAGTTGTCTTGCTTGGTAACTTGTATTTATTTTTGTGCCAGATACTGAATGCAGAGATTTAAATTTGAGTTACACCCCAGCCCTTATACCATATTTCCTAACGTCTTCGTTCCAGGCAGAGATGTTTTCCTGAAACCTCAACTCAACAGGGGTGGGTAGAGCCAGGGTAGGTGTGCGAATATCAGTACTCAAGACCTGTTTCCTCTCTTTCACCAAATTTGGCTATCACCCCTCTCTAGAAAGCCAAATCCCAACTTTTCACAACCACCTTTAGCCCTTAAATTGTTTAAATTTATGTGGGGTGCACATATGTACTCTGGCATTTGTGTAAAGGCGGGGGGGGGGGGGGAGGAGACAGAACAAGTATGTACATGTCAGGGTATGCATGTAGAGAACACAGAGAGCAGAGAGAGACAGAGACACAGAAAGACACAAAGAAAGACACACAGAGAGACACACACACAAAGAAAGAGACACAGAGAGACAGCCAGCTCTCCAGACACAGAGACACAAAGAGACAGAGAGACAGACAGACAGACACAAAGACAGAGACAGAGAGACAGAGACAGACAGACAGACAGACAGACAGACACAAAGACAGAAACGGAGAAATGAGAATGAACAGAAATATGCGTGTGGCCACACATGTGCCAGGCATGTATGTGGCGGACAGAGAATACCCGAGGGAGTCAGTTCTTTCCTTCTACTCTGTGGGTCCCAGGAATCAAACTCTGGGTTGTCAGGCTTGGTGGTAAGCACCTCTGCCTGCTGGGCCATCTTGCTGGCTCTAACAACCATTTTTTAAACTTTTTTAATTTAATCTGTGTGTCTTTTGCATCATGCATCTCGATCCCATTCATTTCCCATTCCTGCATATCCTCCCTCTGCCCTTGCACCCACATAAAATTTAAGAGGAAAAAGAAAAAAAGGGGGAAGGGAATCTCTTCATGGAAGCTGTAGTATGGCACAGTGAGTCATGCAGCAAACACTTTTGTCCATGTATCTTTACTTGCAAGTGTTCACTGCAAAGAGTCATTGGTCTGCTCTGAGGCCTCTGGTTTCTGCTACACTATCGATGCTGGGCCCTCACTGGGACTCCTCTTGGTCATCCCACTGTTGCCCCGTGTTGTGGAGATCCTGCAGCTTTGGGTCTGCAGGACTGGCCCCTTCACGTGCTCCAGCAGATCACAGATGGGGTGGATGATGGTTCTGGGCCTAGGTAGTTGCAGGGTTGGTCAGCCTGCCAGCTCTCCCTTGTCCTCACCACATGATGCCACATGACAGATGGGGACAGCTTTTCCATGCTCACAACTTGGGGGCTAATTCATTCACACACCTCCACCAACAGGATTGGCTCTATTGTGCTGCCCAGGCGAGGTTTGGGGCCTGCTTACAACCATTTTTGACTGTTTCTGGTATAGAAATAGATTAGTTCTCTTGAAGTTACTAATCGGATAGCATAAAAATGAAGTTTTTTTTTTTTAAAAAAAGGACATTCCTATCTCCTAGTTTTGCCTTCAGTGCAGTTTAATACAAAACACTTTGTATCTGCTTTTCTTTGAGTCTTTTTGTAGCCCATGCTGGCCATGAGTGCGCTATCTTTAGGCATCCTCCCTCACACTGGGATAATAGGTGCATGCAACCACATCTAGCTAAAAATGTCTTCAAAATAAAGGGTTAACATAAACTGTTAGGTAAGTAGACTGTATTTTGCCATTCATTTATTTTTTTCACTTTTGTAATACAATAAGTATTAGCTACTTAGTAAGAAAATATTCTCCAGAGGTTTCTGTTTTCTGCTCTTCATTAGAATACAGTATGATTTTGTGCTTGGACTAGTCCCCTACTGATCTATTTAACACAGAAGCCAGGTCCTTGCTCCTTTGGCTACACTCAAGAGTAGGAATTAGCAAATTGTCACCATTGGACCAAGTCTATCCCAGCACGTAAAGAAATGATGTTATTTGTCATTAATATTCTATAAGCCATATGTGGATCAGTAAGATGTTTGGACTTTGGGGGAAGAATATGATATTTGTATGTACCTTATTACTTATACTTCAGCTATTATTACTATATAATATAACTAAAACAGAAAGTATTCAAGTTTCCTTACCTGACATGTCTGCTGAATCACCTATAATGAAGAATCAGTTAAAAAGAAGCTATCAATAAATAATATAATAATAGTACATTTATAAAATACAATTATAATTTTGTTATTTAATTGACAAAATATCCTATACAAAATTAGGTTATTATATCAAATTGAGTAGACTGAGACAAGGCACTCACTTTCATTATCTACATATATTAATGTTCTATGAATGATCCTTCAGTCTTCCTTTCAGTGTATTTAATGAGATACATAAAATTTTAATCATAATAATTTGTAAAGTAATACTGCTATGAACCTTTTTGGGTTTATAAAATGCACTGCTGATTACACTTTGGAGGTTTGATGCATCTGTGCCTGCAGGAAAGAGTTATATCTGAGGAACGGGGCAGCAAAGACAACCCAGAGAAGAACAAATTCCTGACTAACAAACAGTATCTGCAGGGCTAATTAAGATATCAAGATACCGAGAAAGCTAGTAAAGTGAGTGAAACAATTGTGATTCACTGAGACCCCCCAACACATGCTGATTTCAGTAATGTTTACCAGTGTACTTGACGGGCCACATCTCTAATGCAAGATCATGGTAATTTTTTGACTGTCAATTTAAACAGACCTGCTATACTACTCATTGAATTGTCAACCTTGATTTTTTGACAGAAGTTAAAAATAAATCACAGGTACATTTCAAACCATTGGTGAATCTGATCAATACTAACGCCAAGCAAAAGTTTTTAAATGCCAAGGTATTCTTCAACATGAAACAGAACTTCCTTCTCTCTTACCCACCCTAACCTTTGCTGAACAAGGGCTCTATCCCCATTGATCTGGTTCATTTCTTGGCTCCCCCTTTCATCCTTCCTCCAAGTTTTATATATTATTGAATGCAAACGTTTACTGACAGAAATTCCTGCAAAAGCTAAAGGCCAACTGTTTACACAGTAGTCTGAGCAAATTCCGATAACCAAAGTCAAGCATAAGGTAATCGGGCTAGGCTGCACACGCATACACACATTCTGAGCAATCTACAATTTAATACACTTCAACTTTTCCTAGGGTGCTGAAATTATTAGAACAAAGTAAATGGTTCAAACTACTTCTTTTTGAAATACAGAAACATACCTACTTGGCCAGTTGCCACTATGTTGATAAATTTGGGGTGCTGATTTACAGTGAGGCACAGAATGTCATCATTATGTTCCTGATAAAAACTCTGAGTCCCTATAAAGAAAGAATTTGAGAGTTAACTTTAGAAACTTTAAGATGCAACAGCCAAATGCACTTATTAAGTATAATAAATTAATTTGTTCACTCGAAATATATTTTGAGCATTAACCATGTAAGTGATTACTAAGAAAATGATGACAATGAGTTGATAATCTTAAAGGGATAGAGCCCTGAAAAGGATAAACCACATACAAACTGAAGATACCAAGTACCATGAGAGACAGATGAACAAAAGGCTGGGGGTGTAGCTAACTGTGAATACACATGGTTCACCTGGATGAAGTGGATGGTGATGAAAGCAGCAATAGGGATGGAAAAGTAAGCAGGTTCTAGAATTACAGAAGACTTTGAATACTTGTCTATCATCTTCCCTCTTTGATTTTGTAAAGAAAAAATTGACTAGGGTCACAGAAGAATCATTTATCAATCTGGGTGCTGTTTATTCATATTTCACATTCATCTTATAAGCAGTATTTTTTTTATCAGAAAGCGAATATGGTTCCTCTAGCAGTACTGACAGTGAAGGGACCTTTCAGAAGCTCCAAAAGCAGTCCATGAAGATGATAACAAGACTAAATCAAACAGGAGGTAAAATAACTCAGTGTGGACATGAAGTCAGGACAGCAGGCTGGATGTAGATTATAGAGGACCATGTACAGCAGGTTCTCCACAACCTCAACAATTGCGCTAACACACCTATGTTACTTACACTTCCTCAAAGCCCCTGGGTGTGGGAGTACACACCTGCAATCCCACAGAGGCAGGTGGATCTTTATGAGTTTGAGTTTGAGGCCAGCCTGAGCTACACAGTGAGTTCCATGCCAGACTGAGCAACTTAAGGACTTGTGTCCAAAAAATAAAAATAAGCAAATAAATCTTCTCAAGTTGAAATGTGTTTTGTATTTTTCAGAGCAGAAGGTCCAGTGAGAAGAACAAACAAGTAATTATAGGTTACTGGCTAAACTGGTAGAAAAGAAGCTAGCAGACACTTCTCTGAACATTACAACACAACCCCAAACTGACAGGAAACACTCAAAACCAAAGCAGAACAGAGATAGGCAGATCTCTATGAGTTGGAGTTTGAGGCCAGCCTGGTCTACATAGCAAGTTCTAGGCCAGCCAAAGCTACATAGTGAGACCCTGTCTTGGAAAACAAACAAACAAACAAACAAACCAAATTTAAATAAGAATACTATTTTTAGTTTTAACAAATAATTTGAAGCTGCTAGATACGAAGTTCTAAAGTAAAAACAGTGTGTGTCAGGGAATTCAGACCTCCTACCTGTAGCGACATTGTGCAGAATCCCAACAGAGGCCGTGTGATAGATTATGTCATCGCCATCATTTAAGTAGTGCACATTGTTCCTGCAGTCTCTGCCTCGATAGCCAAAAGCAAGCTCCAACACAAGATCCTACAGCAATGACAAAACCACTGTCCATCACATCCTTCCTCAGCGTGCATGTTCACTAGAGCTCTGGGATACAGACAGTACTAGCATTTTCTGTCAAAGGGAGAATGTGCTTTTGAAATCAAGCTTGACATTTAAATTTTCTTTAGCCTTTCAAAATTTCACATATACATCACATAAAATACATAAACATATACATATATATATATATAATATACTTTATCTTCCCCCACTGTCCTCTCATCCCCTCCCCCTCCCACGGAACCCTTTCTTCCCCAAAAGCCCCCTCTTACTTTCCCATCCCTTGGTGTCCTATTGCCTGATTGCTGCTGTGTAAATGGTTATTTACATGGGTGGGTGGTTATTCACTTAAGAAAGGGCAACTTGCCAGGGGTTGTACCCCTGAGGAGCATGATTTCTTTCCCCCAGCAACCACTGACTACAGCTCCTTGGGGAGAGGGGCCTCTGAGGCTACTCACTATTGGGGGTGGAGTATTGATGGGCCCAGTCTTATGCAGGTAACCACTACAGCTGTGACTTCATGGGTTCAACCGCCATTAGACATACTGTAACATGCTTTCAGCGATGGAAACACACATTCCATATTTTTTAATATAAACTTATAAAAAGGAGAAGGGAATCACAAGGTCATCTCATTCCAATAGAATAGATTTAAGTTTCCATGTGTTAAACATTGACACATTTCTTATGTCCAAAGGAATGTTTCAGTTTGTATTCATTGTTAGTCCAGGTACTTGTTCTACATACTTAAGGTAAATTATGTTCAAATTAGACACCCAGGAGAGCCCAAAGCTGTTTCTGACAAGTCATGAGTAAAGTTCTGGCAGAGAATCCTACAACGAGAAGTATTCCTTTTCATTGCCTCATGGGCGGAAGGAGGGAGCTACACTCATCACCCTCCTGTGGCTGTACACCTTTCTCATGCTGCCCGATCTAGCACAGCTTGCTTGTTTGCTGCTGATGTTGGCTTTATGAAATGCCCGTGAGAAGGTTTCTTGATGGAAGAGAGAAAGAGAAACAGTCTCCATGTGCCCTATATATTAAATGTATCACATGGGTAAAAAGTTTCTGAAATAGTGCATCTAATGTTTAACTTATAAAATCAATTTACTAACTAGAAGACACTACCAAGATGTCTTTGCTTCCCTATTCATTCATGAAATCATTCATATAAATTTACATTTAGACATTTCTCCAAGATACAGATCAATTCAGGATATTATTTATGCAATAATAAAAGACTCATTTGAAATTAAGAGAAACAGAGGGTATCAATCTAAATTTCAGACCTGAGTAACAATTAAGCAACCAATTTTTACAACCAACTAAGCAAAGATAATTCAATATACCCAGTTTCATGAAAACTAATGGCAAAACTAGAATGTTTTATAAAAAGGAAGCTTGGGAATATTGAGAAATTTGCTTTCCTTACCTCTATGGGTCTCTTCTTCTTGCCAACATTGTTTGACTGAAGTTTCTCTGGCTGTGGTGGGGCCCTACTCACTGGGGGCCTGCAAGAGAGGAGTGGGAAGGAGGGAAGACAGTATTATCAGCCTCCACTGATCTCCCAACCCGTCCTCCAGAAATGTCACCCTCCCCAAAGGGAGCCCACTCTCTTTCCACTAGACTGTGCTCTCTATATCTTTATAACTTCTAATGTAGAAAGAAAGAATATCTTTATTCAATTTTACTTTTATTATCTTTGGTCTCTGTCTCGCAATGTAAATAACATAGCATAAGAATAGGCAAATATAAGAATGCTAGTTTGACACACTCAAACATTTCTGGATGGGTATAGTATCATCAAAGCCTGGATTATTGCTTTGAAGCATCCCTTATGGCTTACACAGCAGATACCTAAAATATTCTGACAGTGAATTTGGATGACATTTACATGAACTTTCTACACTATTGGTAACATAATTCACACAAGTTCAAATTTCTAACAGCATGGTCTCCATGCCCCTCCATGTCCTTTACTATGCCACTGCCTGAATTCCCTCATGGTGGCTAACGGCATCCACAGCAGAAAGTTATTCAAGGAAGACATTTTATAGTCACAAAGCAAGGTAAACCACTCAACACCCCCAAAAGGTCATTACCACAATTACTGCCTCCAACTTTCCCTCTTCCCTAATCTGTTTATGGAATATTTATCACCTTGTCCTACATAATAGCTTTTGAATCAAGCCCTCTCTTATCTGCTCAGAATCTGCTGTTCAACAAGGGCATAGATTCATATTTTGAATTATATAACTGTGGAAAAACTTTTATAAAACCTTTTTTTTGTCTTTTTTTATTTTATTTTACAATACACTTCAGTTCTACATATCAGCCACGGATTCCTTTGTTCTCCCCCCTCCCGCCCCCCTCTCCTTCCCCCCAGCCCACCCGCCATTCCCATCTCCTCTAGGGCAAAGCCTCCCTCGAGGACTGAGATCAACCTGGTAGACTCAGTCCAGGCAGGGCCAGTCCCCTCCTCCCAGGCCAAGCCAAGCGACCCTGCATAAGCCCCAGGTTTCAAACAGCCAACTCATGCAATGAGCACAGGACCCGGTCCCACTGCCTGGATGCCTCCCAAACAGATCAAGCCAATCAACTGTCTCACCCATTCAGAGGGCCTGATCCAGTTGGGGGGCCCCTCAGCCATTGGTTCATAGTTCATGTGTTTCCATTCGTTTGGCTATTTGTCCCTGTGCTTTGTCCAACCTTGGTCTCAACAATTCTCGCTCATATAAACCCTCCTCTTTCTCACTAACTGGACTCCTGGAGCTCCACCCCAGGCCTAGCCATGGATCTCTGCATCCAGATCCCTCAGTCATTGGATGGGGTTTCTAGCACAACAATTAGGGTGTTTGGCCCTCCCATCACCAGAGTGGGTCATTTTGGGCTGTCTCTCGACCATTGCCAGCAGTCTATTGTGGGGGTATCTCTGTGGATTTCTGTGTTATAAAACCTTTTATTTAATTTTTAAAAGCCACTTACTAGTCCATCTCAACCATTATTCAAATATTTTATAATCTAAACACTGAATCTAAATCATGCATTAATTCCTCTCTAAATTTTAAATATTCAATTTATAACTAAATTAGAAAAGATACACATTAATTTTATAAAAACTTCCAACATTTAATTATTAATTAAAGCCATATAGATTTCAAAATTACTGTCAAGTTACATATTTGTAAAGCTAAAAGAAGTGTTGTATCTTTTAAAATATGTGTGTATGTGTGTGTGTGTGTGCATGCCCACATGTGTGCATGAGTCCATGCATGTCTGAGTGTATGTGTACCATGTGCAAGCAGGAGCCCACAGAGGTCAGAAGAGGTGTCAAATGCCCTGGAACTGGAGTTAAGTATGGTTGTGAGCCACCATGTGGATGCTAGAAACTGAACCTAGTCCTCTGCAAGAACAGTCAGTGCTCTTAACCACTGAGCTATCTCTCTAGCCCGGTATATATTGAACACACAATATAAAATAAATGCAGAGTGTTGGGGATCTAGCCTGGTGGCAGCATGGTGGCCTAGTACAAGCAAATCCTGGATTTGATCCTGAGTACTGTAAAATAGTGTTAAATAAATGTACATATTTACATAGTGCATGAAATAGTCTGTACCAAGCATTACTGATTGGTATAAAAAATATCTTTAGCAAGAATGTGTAACTTTCCAAAGTAAACACAGAATTTTAAAGTTCAAACCTTCACATTTTTGAATATTCTTAAGTAAAAACAGAACTAAATTTATAATATTTAATTATATTCCTACCTGGAATATTCCTACCAGGACTAGTTCAAAAAATGACAGAAAGCCCGGCTTTTCTTCCAAGTCAACTTTGTTTGTGAACTTTAGTCAACGTGTAAGTACCTCATAGCTTTAATTCTAATCCCATTAGCAAGCTTTACCTCTATAACCTTATGTAACAATTAAGCATATTTTAATTTTATAAGGATTATTTACTTAAACCCTATTACTGCTAAAATGAAATTATTTGGCTTGTAAAATTATACAGTTTGGATGCACAAAATGTTAGTAATACAGTGACTTATGTGAGCTAAACAATTCAGACGCTGTTCCTTTGGAGGGAGGGAGTGGCAGCAGAGGTGGAGACAAGGCATCACTGCTCACTAAGGGCAGACAGGAGAGGGGACAAAAACACAAAGTCTGGTCCTGTAAACATAACAAGGACAGGGTTACCTGGATCCTCTTTGCAGCAGCAGGGAAAAAAGGAAAAGGATTATAACACATATTTGAATTTTAAAGATGATTACAAAATCTCACATAATAAAATATTGTTAGGTTTAGCACAGATAAACTATATTTCATACATTAAAGGCTTGTACTTAAGAAAAGCTTAAATTAATCCATTAATGGCAGAGAAACCAGAAGATTAAAAAAGGAAGACGTATGAGAATTCAGAATGTGCTGTGATAAATTTTAGAGTGTCATTCCTCTTGACTCTGTTCTTAAGGAAGGAAAAGAGAACCTTAGCCAGGTACTACTGGGATGCTTTTAAAGAAACTGTCTCATGAGACCATCCTTCACAGCTAAGAAGGTTCTCCAGGTACCAACTCAAGCAGTCAGACTCAGTTATTCGGGGCCTTACTGAGTTTGAGACTTGACTAAAAAAGGAAGTATCATTAAAAAGAAGAATGCCAACTGAGTGCAGTGGTACTCATCTATAATGCCAGCACACTCTGGGAAGCTGAGGCAGGAGGATTGCTGTGAGTTGAAGGCTAGTGTGAGCAACACTATTAGTACCAGGGCAGCCAGAGCTACAGAGCAAGACTGTCTCAAAACACATCTCTCCCACTCCCCAAGAAGAAAAATTCCCTTAACAGCAGAATGAAGCTTGGCAGTGGGTATGTGATGGAAATCCAGGATTCTGGCGGCTGTGAGAAGGGATCTCAAATGCCAGCCAGCTATGGCTACACTTCAAGATTCTGTCTCAAAACACCAAAATCCAATCAAATCAAAACACAAGGGTCTGAGGATGCAGCTGTGTTGGAACGCTTGCCTGTCACCTGAGGCCTGGATTCAGACCCAGGAGTGGGAGGACAGGTATGACAACATAATGACTGACAGAATAGAAAGGGAGCACAGATGTCTCCTTTTGCAGCTTTCCTGTCAGATGGCTGTCCAAGCATACTGTGACAGTGAGGTTACTTCACGTAAAAAGCTGTCCATATCCAAGACAGCAATTACAGCTCCACTTAGCTTCATGTTTTAAACAAGTGATTCCTAGATAACGGAGTGTTCTTAGAACAGCCTTCTTTCACTCTGTGCTTTCTTCTACAGTATTCAGAACAGCCAGGGTTTCCTTTAACATGGAGCTCAGTTAAAGGAAACACACTACTTTCCAGACAGACTAGGTCTGAATGCTTCATTTCTGTTAAAATCGTGTAAGATTATGTGGGCCTGCTCAGACATCAAGCCATACTTGGGAGTCATCTTTACATATATTACTCTGTTGAAAACACAATGAATTTCCCAGACAATTAATTTCCATTGTCAAATTATTCAAGAACACTGACTGGGTTTCTGAACAATCTGGTCTCAAATGCACTTTTCATCCGTATCTCCCAGCATTTTTCTAGAAAGTGGCATCTTTTTTTCCTTCTAAAATTGGCTCATTTCCATGATGTCTCCTTTAGAATTGCTCTGAAGACATTTTCATCTTATTGAAGGTAGCTGTAAGCCAGTGCTCCAACAGCCTTTTTTATCCATATAATTGTGTTAAACACAAAAATACCATAATTACCGTATTTTAAGAAATGAATGAGTACATTAAACATCATTAAATGGAACAAATGGTTTATAAAGTGAATAACCTTTCATTGATAAATACATACGACCCTGTTAGTTTTCACAGGCATCTAAAGGAAGTACTAAAACTCACGGATTCATGAACAGTCATTTGTAAAATTATAATGAAGACCTACTTCCAGAATAACCACCACATTTCATTTTCTAATTGGTTTTGTCAAGTGTAACTAAATGTTTTACAGCAAAAATTAATACCTTGAAATACTCTAGGAATCAAAATAGAATAATAAACGTTTTGATAGAACATGTCCTTTGAAAACACTTACCTTACTACCCCCTGTCTTTGAAAGGCAAAGGAGAAGAAGGTGGAGAAACACATAAGAAACTGATGGTGAATATACATAACAATAAGTAAGCAGAGTAAAAGTAACAGCAAAAGAACTTTAAGAAAATACAAACTTTCTAATTTTATAACAGATTTTGGATATTTTAATTAAAACACTAGAAATTTGATTAAAAATTAACTACCTTAGATACAAAATATTTGCTATAAAATACTTACTAAAAAAGAAAGTCATATCACTATTAAAATCATTCAGCAAAAAAAAAAAATCCACAAAGTATTAACTAAATACAGTAGCAATCAATTGTCATCACAAATATTTTCTTTAAAGTAGATGATTCGAGGGTTAACTGATTATGAAGTAACTGATTAATATTTAATTAACTAACATTAAAATATAAAACAACTATTTAAACAACTAAAGCATACTCTGAATAATACATTCAAAACTGGCAGAGTAAGTATTGCTTTTTGTCTCCTCTTATTTATCATTTTTTTGTGTGAAAATGAGGCTCTTCTGAGCCACATTAGTGACATCTGTCTCAGCATTTTCAAAAGAACTTAGCAGAACTGGCACTACAGAAATTGAGAATGAAATGCAAAAAACATTTCAGGACTAATTCTGAGAAGTTAGCTGCAAAAAATCCAAATAAGAGTTGGGCATGGTGGCTTACACCTTCCTACCAGCACCTGAGATGCAGAGGCAGAAGAAGCATGCACAGGAGGAGGCAGGCCCGGGGTACCGTACACAGGGAGTTCCAGGCCTGACGGGCTACAAAGTCAGACCCTGTCTCAGAAAAATGAACAAAAACAGCTAACTAACGAAAATGGCTGTTGCGATTAAAGCATTCAACAACTCTTCAAAACAGGAAAACCTTTCCATCTGCCGTCACGTGGATCGCTTCACCAGTGAAGAGGAGATCTGCTTTACTGTGACAAACTATGTCTTCCAGAGTAAAGTTAGGCTACATAACAAACTGAGCTGATGAATGATAAAATTTCTCCTTGAAAAAATCAATAGACCTTATGGAAGAGATTATGGCACTTTTTACTTTTCATTATGTGGGAGATAGAAATTTCCTTAAATAATACTAACTTTTCAAATATTCAATTTACAAAACCCATATTTGTTTATATGTGTTCCATTCCTATAATTAATAAATATTAAGGTAGTACTGATTACTTTGTGAATATTTAATCTCAGGATTAGTATTTTAGGTTACTTTTTTTTCTGTCGTCATCATCTTCTTCTCCTTTTTTTTTTTTGAATGAGACAGGCTCTCACTTTGTAGCCCTGGCTAGCCTGGAATTTCCTCTGTAAAACAGTCTGTCCTCATGTTCACAGAGATCTACCCACCTCTGCCTCCTAAGTGCTGGGATTACAGATGTGTGTCATCATGCCAGCCTACCCTCTTTTCATTAAATGAGTATGGTATCATTACTAAAGATCTGTTTCTTAATTCTTAATATTTAATTCTTGATTATGCTATTTAGAACTTGAAATAATCCATAGATAAGGATTATAGCTCTCATTCTGCCTGTGAAGAACACAGGTTGAGATGAATATTTTTTTCAAGGTCACACATCTGATACATGACACAAATGGGTATTTCAGCATTTTGTCTGGCTCCAAATGTATGAACTTAGCACTAGACACGATCTTCTAGCAAGTTGCCTCACCCTGGAATTTTAATGCACGTATTCAGATCACAGTATGAATGACTTTCCTAACAATTTTATACTTCTCTTCACCCAGAACAAAACGCACACTCACCCTCTGACTCTTCTTTAGATGACTGCCCACTGTTGTTACCTAGGCTGTTTTATGGACAAACTGAGCACCTGAAGCAGAAAGGAGCTGCGAGCGTTCCCTGGGAATACTGCCAGCAGTGAGTCCTCAGAGTGCCTTGGGGTCTCCTTCCCCATTATTAGGGGCGGTCACCCCTAACTTCATCCCTGACCCTGACTATTAGGCCCTCATTTCATGTTTTCATGTTTTCCATCAAACACAAACTTCTCACGGAAAAGTTTCCTTCATGACAGCCGTCTCTCTGGAAGTCGCTGCTATCCCACCCACCACTACCTCTGTTTCTCACTGTTTCTAGACAACATCTTTTATTATTTCTTAAAACCTCTTCACTTGTGGAGTCTATACCATAGGCTTGTTTGTTCTGTTTGTGATTCTGAGACCAGAGCCCAGGCCTCAGGTGTACTGGCAAGTGCTCTCTTACTGAGCTACACATCCAAATCCCAAATGCCTCTTCACTGTTCTCCATCCTTGACTTGGAATACACTTGGTCAAATTCCCTTCTTAGCAAAGACTTTACTAGAGAGTTCTCTGCTGGGCTGGGGAGACAGCTCTGTCAGTAATGTGCTTGCCTTACAAGCATGAGCAGATAAGTTCAATCTTCAGAACCCATGTCAAAAAAACCAAAAAAACAGGTGTTAACCCTGAGACTTCCCGGTCAGCCAGACTTGTCTATTTGGGGAATTCCAGTCCAGCAAGAGACTTTGCCTCAAAACAAACAAACAAGCAAACAAAGGATGGCTCCTAAGAAACAACAGCCAACAGCCATGCTCTGTCTCTGACCTGCACCAGCACTTGTGTTCATATACAGTCACCCAAACATGTACTTGTATGTGTATACAGAAACACACAAGAGTTTTCTTTTCATAAAATTGCTGTGCATGTGTTGATTCTCTATCAAGACCAGTAATTTCCATTAAAGAAATTCCACTTCAATTCATCTTTTGGGTAAATTTTTTGAAATAGTAGCAGCTGATCCTTCATTGAGGGCTTTTAGAGACTGAGTCACACCTTATCTCCTCCCCAATCTATCACACACTTAAGAAAGTCAGAAAATAATATTAATCCAATCATAGTAACTTTACATATAGACAGTGTAAACACCAAGAGTACTTAAGGACATTTCCTAACAGTGGTTCACAACTGCAGAAATGAATACTACTAGTAGCTTCTACAGGAAATCCATTTAAATATAATTCAATTTTTTATATCAGTATCATTTCTCTTATCTAACTTTAAACTTTATTATTACCTTTCTTTTTTTTTCTTTCTTTTTTTTAAAATTATTATGTATACAGTGCACATATCCCTGCAGGCCAGAAGAGGGCACCAGATCTCATTACAGATGGTTGTGAGCCACTATATGGTTGCTGGGAATTGAACTCAGGACGTTTGGAAGAGCAAGCAGTGCTCTTAACCTCTGAGCCATCTCTCCAGCCCTATTATTACCTTTCATCAACTGATGGCTCCTTTTGCTGCAAATGAGGCTTGACTCCCAACATTGGGCGAATATTAGTTGATAAGGCTCTGATGGTGTAACTAATTTCATTCTCTCTTGTCACATCACTGTCATAGCCTAGCATCAAAATAGAATGTTACTAAGTGATAATAAGGTGATCAATTACATTCTTATAAATTCAACCTCTTCCAACAGTATAAAATAAATTGTTAAAGCCACATTACTAAATATGCTACTAGAAAAATTTATGTGAAGACTATTTAATAATACGTAATGATATCTACTAATTATCACTAATTGTATATTGCTACAAGCTACAAAGATGAGTTCGATCACCTTATTTTTATTAAAAATATTATGTACATAAGTGCATAATTATACTAGTATATATCTTCAACTGTTAAGTGTGATATTACTGGCATATTAAGAAAATAAAAATTATCTTAAAATATAAAGCTCACTAACATAAAGGCTTTTAACAGCACTTAAAATATTATTGGCTGCCTTATAGACAGTGACTGTCTAAGTAATCAATACACACCAGCTATAAATCACAAAAATAATTTTGTTGTGAAACTGACCCAAACACTAATAACACAATTGTTCAGACACTATTATTATTTATTTTTAACTTCTGTAGTTTTAACCAGTATTTTTGTTAAAATGTTTTAAAATGATATACCTCCATCCTCTTCAGAATCTATATCAGACTCTTCACTATCACAAGACTTTTTTTCTCGAGAGCTCTCCATTTCGTTGGTCCATACCATTAAAGACATATCTGCACCTCCCAGGGTAACCAGCATGCTGTCATCATAAGTCCAGCGAACATTTGTGACATGTGTGCTATGAGCCACATACTTCTTACACTTTGCAAATTTTCCCTGAGAATAAAACCAATTCAAACATTCTTTCTGAACTCTAGCACTGAAACTTTTGTTTTTAAAGTTTGATATATATATATATATTATATATATAATATGTACACACACACAGTCATATGTCACTTCAATTCGCTGTGCTTTCTTTGATAAATACTACATACACATAGTTTGTTTCTTTCCTTTGTCCTCCGGTATTTCACACCTACTAAGTAGGCAACAGGTACTCTACTATAGAACTACATTCTCCAGAACTGTATTTCCCTTTTCAATACCAAGAGAACTCTTAAGTTATAGACCTAGGAAAGATTAGTCATGCAAGTAAATTTGAGATCAATAAACTATAAGCAGGTTTTAAGTGAACATCTTTTCAAAGTTGTTAAAATAAAGTTTCTTAAATAAAAAAAGCATAGGTGTCAGGGAGGTGGTTCAGCAGGTAAAGGTGCTTGCTGCCAAGTCTGATGTGAATGTGATCTCTAGAAGCCATATTGGAGAAGGAGAGAACCAACTTCAGCAAATATCTTCAGACCTCCATGTGCCATGGCACACACATGCTCACACACATACACACATGTGTGCATATATACCCATCCACCCCCCACATTCAAATAAATTTAAAAAATGTGAAAACCTTATTTAAAGTAAGTAAAACATAGTGAGGAGCAAAATCAGTGAGTTCTCTGGGGGAAAAAAGACAACGAAAATTAGAGGGCTGGTGAGATGGCTGAGCAGACAAAGGAACTTGTGGCCAAGCCCGGTGACTGGAGTTGAATTCTCACAAGCGCTTGGTGGAAGGAGAGAACCGACTCTCCAAGCTGTCCTCTGGCCCCCATATGCATGCAGGCCATGAGGCACATATGCTCCTCCTCACAAATAAATCTAATAAAGACCCCCTTTCTAAGTTAAGGAGGAGGAATCTGTCTTCAAAGCATAGAGTTCCTCTGAGGTTGTGTGCTTCTTGCTACAGTGAGCTCTCCCTTCCTCGCCTCCCTTCTCCCATCAGGGGTCAAACAGGCTGCATAGCTCCATACTATGATCGAAATCCCCAGGTCTGGGATGTTTATTTGAGTGCCTGAGTTCCCAATAAGAAGTTTTAAACCTATATTTTCATTTCAGTGAGTATCTGAAAATGCTGATATGGGCAGCTGAGGTTACCCTGAGCCAAATACCATGATGTTATTTTAGCATCCCACTTCAAATTTTGTTTCTTTTCATATTGATGCTAGATTACAACATATACCTTAGTATATGATAGTTAGGAAGTAAACGCACTTGTACTATATATACAAGTTTTATTTGTGTAGTAAGCAGAGCCTGATGTTTTACGGTAGTGTGAACAGAGGTTAGTAAAAAAAAAAAAAACGAATTGAAAATCAAACAACACAGCCTAGGTTGTGGAGCACTGTAAAGAATCTGTACTATCTGGTTTCAGAAAAAAAAAATCATCACATTAAGTCAGTGTTATTTAATTTTATTTAAATATTTAATATTTAATTGCCTTATTTTCTAATATAAAACCTACATTTATAAAGCTTATATTGACTCCTAATGATATATATTTAAGTTTTAATCTATACTTATAATTAATTATAAAATTTATTTAATAGTGGCTAAAGAAATGTTGAGGGAAGGATATTTGTATATTTAATAATGAAAACCACTATACAATATACCATATAAAACAAGGCCTGTATAATATATAACATACAAACCAAGCCACAGTTTAGTAAACTATAATACTTATTTTAGATAAAAGCTATAAATATGATGCCAAGAATAGGAAACACAATTCCAAACCTCTGGTGATATAACATTACTTACTATGTATGCATTATTAATATATGAAATTTATATTACCTTCACCATTTTCATTACAATGATCATTAGATAAGGTAAAGAAAAACACATACTTTAGCTGGGTATCTAAACAGCTTCACGAATCCCAAATCATCCCCCGTGGCTAGGACCATTTTGTCACTGGTGAGACAAGAGGCAGTTACATCTGTGACTTCTCCAATTATTGGCCAAATTCCCTCACAACATAAACCAAGTACACTTGTCCATGATGCCCAACTAATTTTTTCCACCTAAAAATATAAAAACATGCTGTAAGTTTCTAATACTTAATATGGCAAGTCTGAACATTTCTCTATCACTGTATAAGATTTAACAGGAAAACTGCTAAATCCTTAGTGGGTTGTATAGTTCCCCAGCCCCACCACCCTCAGAGAATTGAATTTCAACATAATATTATTCAGGACATACTTGCTATATACAAACTATGTGTCCTAGCTGCTGAGCAACGGTGGTAAGTAAAACTGATTCTTTCCACAGATTAGCCAAAACAATGCTTACTATGCAGCTAAGTCTCTATTAATGTATCATAAACATATTTTCCAATCAGTTTAGAAATTAAGAACTCTGAGAGACTCTTTCTTTATTAATCCCCTTTCACATTAAATTTGCTGGGCATCTCTTCCTAGGTCATGCCAAATTAGTGATATTATCAGACACAAAAATTGAGACTAATGCTCTTTCCTTCCTCCCTCCCCATCTCTCCTCCACCCCCATCTCTCACCCTCATACATACCTGCCAGAACAGACATCTTAGGTACACAGTCTTCAAAAGATGTCATACACACAGTACTTCAAAGGAGATAGCACATCCTCTATTACCAGGGGATGCTTCTTGTCCTTTTAGGACAGTGATTTGAGTGCAGCTAAGTATACAAGTTCTTTTTTTTTTTTCTTTTTTTTTTGTGATCCTACTTGCTTTTTTTAAATTTATTTTATTTTATTTTACAATATAATTCAACTTTACACATCAGCCATAGATTCCCCCGTTCTCCCCCCTCCCGCCCCACCCCCCTCCCCCCAGCCCACCCCCCATTTCCATCTGTATTGCATTGATTTTCCACAGATCTCAGCTGTGGGGAACTACTTTAGCAGATATATTTCTTATTACTTCTTATATACTTCTTATATTCATTCCTTCTTCTTAATTCTTATTTAAACTTACATTTACAATTAGTATCTTTACCTCTTACAAGCTTATTACTGTATGTTTTAGGACTACCTTAGATTCTTCTTGCAAGTTTATATTTTTAAAGGAATTCTATGGATCTATTTTACAAACTTATATAGGGCTACCATTAGCATATATTTAACTTAGTAAACACCTAAAAAATTCTTAACACAGATCTAACAAGACAGAATTTTTACAAACTCATATATCTTATTTTCATCTTTTTCTACTTCTTACTCTTAATTATTATCACTATCTCTATTAGAAAGATTCTCTTAACTAGACAGAAAGTACGCACATCATTTCTAAAGTTTAGAGCTTATAGTCAACACCCACAACAGCCCTTCCACAGCTCCTTCAGAGAAACCCCTCTCCCACTGATTCCACTCTCGCCCTGCATGGTCCCTTCCACCCAGATGCAGAGCCCCAGACATCCCAGGCTGCTCTGCTCCTCTGCTAGCTGCCTTTGGAGGTAGGGGCTTTCTTTCTCCCCAAATCTGCCTCAAACTCTTAGCAGCTTTCACAGGTCATGCATTTTCTGGGGAGGAATTTGTCCCTTCTATTTCTTCAGATGTTGGTGTGGGTTTATCTATTGCCTGAGTTTTCATGGGTGTGTTTAGCTTCTTTAGGTTGGATTTTTCCTTCTAGTGCTTTCTGTAAGGCTGGGTTTGTGGATAGGTATTGATTAAATCTGGTTTTATCATGGAATATTTTGTTTACTCCGCCTATGGTGATTGCAAGTTTTGCTGGGTATAATAGTCTAGGTTGGCATCCATGGTCTCTTAGTGTCTGCATAACATTTGTCCAGGACCTTCTAGCTTTCATAGTCTCTATTGAAAAGTCTGGTGTTATTCTGATAGGTTTGCCTTTATATGTTACTTGGTCTTTCTCCTTTGCAGCTCTTGATATTTTTTCTTTGATCTGTATGTTTAATGTTTTGATTATTATGTGGCGAGAGGACTTTCTTTTTGGGTCCAGCCTATTTGGTGTTCTGTAAGCTTCTTGTATCTTCATAGGTATTTCTTTCTTTAGGTTAGGAAAATTTTCTTCTATGATTTTGTTGAATATATTTTCTATGCCTTTGAGTTGGTATTCTTCTCCTTCTTCTATCCCTATTATTCTTAGGTTTGGTCTTTTCATGGTGTCCCAGATTTTTTGGATGTTTTGTGTTACAACTTCTTTATCTTTAGTGTTTTCTTTGACTGACAAATCTATTTTCTCTATTGTGTCTTCAGTGTCAGAGATTCTCTGTTCCATCTCTTGTATTCGGTTGGTTATGCTTCTTTCTGTAGTTCCTGTTCGTTTAGTCAGGGTTTCTATTCCCAGCATTCCCTCAGCTTGTGTTTTCTTTGTTGTCTCAATTTCTTTTTTCAGATCTTGGAATGTTTCTTTCATCTGTTTAATTATTTTTTCTAGGCTTTCTTTGCTTTCTTCCAATTTTTTGTTTGTTTTTTCTTTCATTTCTTTAAGGGAATTTTTAATTTCTTCTTTAAGGAAGTTTTTTATTTCCTCTTTAATGGAGTTTTTCATTTCCTCTTTAAGAGAATTTTTTATTTCCTCTTTAATGGAGTTTTTCATTTCCTCTTTAAGGGAATTTTTTATTTCCTCTTCAATGGAGTTTTTAATTTCCTCTTTAAGGAAATTTTTTATTTCCTCTTTAATGGAAATTTTCATTTCCTCTTTGAAGAAATTTTTTATTTCCTCTTTAAGGGTATTTTTTATTTCTTCTTTAAGGGCCTCTATCATCTTCTTAACGTCATTTTTAAGATTGATTTCTTCTGTTTCTTCTGCCTTGGTATGTTCAGGAGTTGCAATTGTAGGGTCGGTAGGTTCTGGTGTTGTCATATAAGTCTTTATATTGTTGTCTGTATTTTTTCCTTGGCGTCTACTCATCTCTATTTCTGCTCAGTGCAGATGGTGTAAGACCCTAACCCTTCAGGCTTACACCTCCAAGCCTCAGAAATGAGAAACTTCAAGCATCAGGAAATGAGAAACTAAAAATCTGGTTCCCTGGGCAAGCTGACCACCCCTGTTCTCAGTCGGTGAGGTGTATACTTACGATTCTGGTGCTCTGGTTTGGTGGTTGGGTGATCTTGATAAGTTCTTTTGAGAGCTTCTTGAAATACAGGATCCAAAGACACCTCTTATTCCGTGGCCTGCTGTATAGCTGGGTGGCTGGCCCCTGATGTCCTCCTCCTTCTCTGGCTCCTCGATCCTTCAGATTCCGGGGAGCACCGCGGAGTCCTCCCTCGTTGCCTCTGTAGTCACAGCTGCACTGATCCCTGCCTCGGAGCCCAGGTCCTGCCCCACACTGCGCTCTCCACTAGTTCCCAATTGAGAAGCAATCAGCAAGGTGATTAACATCCACTGTGCGGGTTCGGGTGTCCCTGGATCTTGTAGCTCCTCTTCTTGCGTTCACCCAGCTCTGTCGCGCCCCAAAGGGTCACCAGGGGAGTCCCGGCACTGCTCCTTCCCTGTGCACGCTACGACCACCACGCCGCTTGCTCCTACTGCGCTCCCGGCGATCCGCTCACCCGCAGGCCTGGGAAGACCGCGAGGGAAGGATCGATCCAAACTGTGGATTCCCGAGGAAGGCAGAGAAACTTTGATGCTCTAGCCAGCTTTTCTTAACTTAAATTAATCCATCAATCTTTTGTCTCTGAGTTTTTTATCTTTCTCTTTTTCTGTATACCTTTTTTGACGTCTTTCTTTGTGGGCCTGTTCCTCTTATTTCCACATCAGTTCATCATCCAATTTTGCTCTCACTCACGGCCCACCGGCAGCAGCCGCCATCTTCCTCACAAGTTCTTATATTCCTTTTATTTTCTTTTTTGAGACAGGGTCTCACTGTGTAATTCCAGTCCAGCTTAGAACTCACTCTGTGCACCAGGCTGGCCTTGAATTCATAGAGATCTGCCTACCTCTGCCTCCCAAAGGCTGGGATTAAAGGTATGCACCATCAGGCTTGGATTCCTTGTTTTAAAAGTCTCTTTCCTTTACCCATCTAGGTATCTATGTAGCCCAGTAAAACAAGCCCACCCACAGACCTATCCAAACAACATGAGAATGGATGGTCATCACACTAGCTAGATGACAGGAAGGAGGCCTCAGCTTTCCAACCAATGTCAGTCATAGAAGCATCACTACAAGCATCACCATCTTCCTACCTCCACACTGGGGATAGTTTGTTTTTTCCCTCTGGGAGCTTCAAAGAATAGCTGCTCTTTAGCACCAGTGTTGACCTGTAAAAGCTTTCCTTAAAAGAAAAAAAATTAAAGTTACAGATATATTAAACACATAAATACAAATACCGTGATCTGAACTGAAATTCTCAGAAAGAAAACAAAACATAACAAGTGATACACATCTCATAGGCAGATCAGAACTTGTGTAATTCTCTAGGGAGAGGAGAAATTTTCTGGTCTGGGGACAAGTTATCATGGGTTGGCTTTAGTCCCCTAAGTAGTCATTTACTACTCACCTTTGCGTGTGACCTGGTATGCTTGCCACTATTAATTAGGTAAGTCCTTTTAGAATATTCAGAGCCCTAGCTTCCACCAGCCCAAAGACTAATGTTTGCAGCCAGCAGCTGAGGCCTTAAACAGAGCTTCCTCTCTGCAAACCCATCTACCTTGTCTACACACAAATGTATTTTTTAAATGTCTTGATTTATAACTTTCCTTGCTTTTTGATTATGAAAACTTCATATAAGTGTTACTACCTTGGAACATGGTATTTGGGGAACCTGAGTCTGTGTTCCTAGGCCATGGTCACTCATATTTGGCTCCAGAACAAGCAATCTCTTACACCCTATGAAGTGACAGCTATGTTTCCATGGATATTTATTTGCATTTTTACAGGAAAACTTAAGTTTGAGGCCTGTATTTTGAGCCATTCAAAAGGCTGCCTGGACTACAGAGTGATTTGAAGGCAAACCTGTGGGATTAAGTGAGACCCTGTCTGAAATTAAAAAATCAGAAATGGGGTAGGGGCAAAGCTCAGTGTTAGAGCATTTGATTAGCATGTGCAAGGCCCTAGGTCAGCTTCCTCTATAGTGAATATATTAACATCATTGCATTCTCCTAATTCCCATATAATTAAATAATTTCATTCATAAAAGGCTTATTTTTATGTTGGCAGATAGATAAAACTATTTTAGTTGCTATGCACATTAAAAAGAAACTTGACGCCAAGCAGTGGTGGTGCACGCCTTTAATCCCAGCACTCAGGGGGCAGAACCATGCGGATCTCTGTGAGTTCGAGGCCAGCCTGGTCTACAGAGTGAGATCCAGGACAGGAACCAAAACTACACAGAGAAACCCTGTCTTGAAAAAACAAACAAACAAACAAAAAACTTGAAACTTTTTTTTTTGTTAAAATTGCTTCCAATTTTTTAAAAGTACAAGTGAACCATTTAAGGATATGTGATAAGTCTTAAGTTATAATAAGAAATTTACAAAATTGAAAATGTGAGATATCCTTTAAAATGAGGGCATTTAAAATATTTAACATTTGTCCAAAAATTTCAAAGCATTATATGCTATGCATTCTGCAAAGAAGTACTCATTGAATACTATGCCATAAGATTATGATGATTTTTAGAAAACATATATTAAATAATGGAAGAAGTACTTTTAAAATCTTCATTAACATTTCTATTTCCAAATTTGAAATGTGTGAAATTCACCTGACAAAAATCAGGACATTATGGATAAATTTCTTTCTCATATAAAATTTAATTACTTTAAAATTAACTTCTTAACATCTCATCTGAAAGACATTAGATGAACTACTGAAAAGTCTAAACTTCTACAGTGTTCACCTTGGACTGAATCATGTCTGTTCCTCTAAAGAGCTACACTAAAGCACATGAAGCTCTTGTCAATGTTAAGTCACGCACAGTCTTACCTCTAGTGTCCCAGTCAATGTGGGTGATGTAGCTGGTAGCTCCTTTGCATATTCCCACTCGTTTGCTACTCACCACATTGTATATATCTATAAAGTTGTCATGGGATGCCACAGCTAGGTATTTCCCAGAACCTACAACGGAAACATTTGCTTGGCATTTCCGACCTGTGGGAGGCATTTTTAACTCCGCAACTACAGGTAACTTTACTTATCTTTTGGGGGAAATCTTAAGTGTCTCATAAGTTACATTATAATCAGACATAAATGTTGATATCAAATGACAATAGGTTTCTTCAAGAATATTAATAAAAAATGAAGTACATTTTCTTAGTATACACATTAGTTCAGTGGACAGAAAATTCTAAAGAGTCATGTATGATCCAATTTTAATACAATCAATCCTTCCCAAAAAATCCTGCTAAGTTTGAGGGGAAATGGACATCAATCAACATAAGAAATTTTGTCTTATCATTAGTAATTTCTACATCATAGTTGGCTCTGTAGTAGACAATGAATCAAAGAAACTGGTGACCTAAAGTTATGCAATTTCAAAAGCATTACAATATCAAAAAGTAGTTATCTGGCCGCTTTGATTTGCAAGCATGAAAATTGAAGTCCACCTAAGTGTCCTGGCCCCAAGTCATTTGGGAAATTAGTGGCATAAGGATTAAGATTAAACAAGACATTTGTACCTGCCAAGCACAGGACTTTCACACCTCACCCCGCTGCCCAATCAAAAAGTAAAACTCTGGGGCTGAAGAGGTGGTCAGTGGTAAGAGTACTTGCAATGAAACATGAGGATTTAAGTCTGGATCTTCACACCCATGTGAAAAGCTGGGCATGGCTGTACCCTGTGACCCCAACACTGTTGGAGATAGAGACAGGAGGACTGTTGACCTTGCCATGTAACCTAGCTTCGAGTTCAGTAAAGGACTTTGTCGTAACAAACTAAATGGGATGATGATTGAGCAGAACATCTATCTAACTCTGTCCTCTACTAGTATACACACAACACATGCAAATATACCACAAACTGAAAAACCACATTTGGTGCGCGCACACACACACACACACACACACACACACACACACACAGTGAGAGAGACAGAGACAGAGAGAAAGAGACAGTATGGCCTGAGATAAAGTAAGTTAGAAAATTATTACACATTGATACATTTACTCACTACTAGACTGGTGCTAATAATCAAATACAATTTCAATGCAATCTCACCAGGTGAAAACTGGATATCTGAAATAATATCTTTTCTGTGGTGGAAGGACACAAGATCCTCCAGAGTGTCTGCATTTGCCATTAAGAAGCTTCCATCATTGAGACCTACAGCCAAGGCTTTTCCATCAGGGGAAAAGCAGCAGCACCTCCCACCTGAAAGAGAAGGAAAGCATCAGGGAATTTCTTGTCACATACACATGTTTAGAGTATGTGCTTTAAGGACCTCTAATTATACAGAGAAACCTGTATTTATTATGGCCTCAAATAAACATAAAAGGAAGTCAAGAAATTCTGCTAAAACCAACTAGCTTCTAACCTTAACAAAACCGTAGTTATTTCACTTAACACAAAGGTGAAGAAAAAGAAAGAGAATTTTTAACTAATAAAAAGCCAAAGACCTAAGTGAAGATTGGGGGTGGGAGTGAGAGGCAAGGCCATCTTTGTAAAAAATGCTTCAGAAATTAAAAAAGGATACTAGGCAATTATTAGTTTAAGCTAGGAAGATCTGTTTCAAATGTGAGTAATAGTAATACTGTTTATTATTAATGACGTTACTATTCATTTCAAAAGGGGCCAGGTTACATTGATAAAGAGATAATAATGGACTTAACCTAACAGCAAGACATATGGCAAGCAGAGGCAAAACCCTAAAGCTTTCGGTACTAGCATATAGTCTGAGGGAGGGGTGAAGCTGTTACAGAATGAAAAATCAGACTGAACTGGGCATAAGTAGTCATCTAATTATCAAACATACATTGGTAATGAAGAAATCTAGGAACGATGTCTGTAACTTAAGAGTCAAGAGAAAGTGATGACCTAGAGCGAGGCGGCAGCAGTGAAGGAACAGGAATGGGCTAGTATGGAGACAGACCTGGTAGGACTTGAGTTAGGGCTGTGGAGTAAGAGGAAAAAGACAAAGTCCAGATCCAACAGTCATGTCATTTACTGAGATGAGTACAGGTGTTATGTATCCCTTCAGTTAAGGGTGCCTAAAAGAAACTCAATGGAAGATATGATGAAAGCCATCTGCCATATATTAACACTTGTCGGGAGGACAAGCTAGAGGTACAAACAGGGGAGGTGACAGTATGCGGGTGGTGGTTATAAACATGAATCTGGATAGAATTTGTCACTTATTACCAGCCAACCCCAAATCCATTCTTCTTTTCCATGCTATAATATTAAAGCTGCAACCTGTAGATACTTTTGCTTTGTCAGCCAACTTGATTTTGGCCAAGAACAGTGCTGTGGCAGGAAAGCCATTAATGAGAGACTCTACAGATAACGCAGTCATCTCCTTTGGGAACTTTCCACAAGCTTTGTCCAGGAACCCCAAACTGCTACTTGACATGACAGAGCTGAAACCTGTTATCCTGTGACCTGAGCTTCTGGCCAAGACTGTGCTGGTTAGTTTGTCAACTAGATACAAGCTAGAGTCATCTGAGGAGAGGGAACCTCAACTGAGAAGATGCTGCCATCAGATTGGCCTGTGTGCAAGCCTGTGGGGCATTTTCTTGACTGATGATTGACATAGGGGGCCCAGACCACTGTAGGTGGTGCCAGCCCTGGGCAGGTAGTTCTAGGGTATGTAAGAAAGCAGGCTGAGGAAGCCAGGAGGAGCAAGCCAGTAAGCAGCACTCCTCCATGGATCTTGCTTCAGTTCTTGCCCTAACTATCCTTCCTGATGGACCCCAGCTGTGAGCAGAAATAACCTTTTTTTTCTCTCCAGGTTGCTTTTGGTCATGGTCTTTATCACAGTAACAGAAACCAGACTAGGACAAGAACTGAATTTGATTGTTCAGGACTGCTCTTATTTACTTGACTATGATTTGCATGGCCAAAATTGTACAACTGGAAATTGCATGCACAATGGGGCTCATATGATCCCCAACACTGCATAGCAGCCAATGTGGACTGCCCTCCTTTTACATGGTATGAATTACATGCCAGGAAACTGCACACAAAGCAGCTCAACCCAACCACACAAGGACTTTAAACTGCAGACATCTTCCCACAGCCTTATACTGCAGATAGTATTCTAGTTTCTGCCCAGTGTGCTGCCCTTGCCGAATATTCAATACACTATTCTTCCCATTGCACAATTCCTTCTCCACTAGTGGATTCCCTGGTCCATTACCACAGGGAAACTGCAAGGCCAAAACTCAAGAAAGGGACTTTGCTTCTTTCTTCTAGAGCAGTGGGGCCAGCAGATGGATTTATAGGGACTGAGGTGGGGCTGTGGATGACTGCGCTATCACAGCAGAAGCTTTGCTAGACTGGCCATGATCCACACACTCTGGGAAAGTCCTTCACCACTGGCAGGAGGCACAGGGTGTAGTGGCATCAGGGCCCTCTCCTCGAAGGAGATCTGGATTTCTCCTGAGGAGGCCGGTGCTTCTTCCTGTTCATTCCTTTGTCATTGTCCACTGTCCTTCCAGGTACATCTGCTTTCTTCACTCGCTCCTTTAGACCCTCCAGAATTCTCTCTATGCCTTTTAGTAAATAACTGCCTTTTAATAGTTATCTTTGTAACCTTTGACCTGAGCAGTCTGAGTCCTTGCCCATGAAATGCCAGTAGTTGAAAGCACACATAAGCACCACAATTAGCCAAGTTATCTCCAGCTGCTGACTGGGATGACTGTCTACTTAAGGCCTTGGGGAGCCCAAGTGGCTGCTGCCTATGAACACTGTGCTGATGATGATTACAAGAAAGGTGATGTGTAAGAGATTCTGAACGCATGAATCATTTATAGAGAAAAGTAACCAGCTCAGGTCTTAAGTGTTCAGCACTAGCTGGAATTATTAAAGTTCCCATAGCAAGTTTAAAAGAATCCCTGACACCCAATGGTCCATAAAAATTAAACACAAATTTAACTTTGTGGATAAATTATAATGTCAATTTAATCACACAGCCTCACCACATTTCTCCTATGAAAATTAGGACACTGAAATGGGAACTCTGAAATTTGGATGTGAACATTTGGTTGGACTCTGACAAGATTTGAGATTTCAAACTTCTACGTAATTCTAAGACTCCCTTGCCAACACACATTTGTTTGTTTCGGTATCTGAGAAGTCTGACCTGGAGCAGCTGCTTTGTAAAGAAATGCTCATCTTTCTGAGGAACTCTCAGAATCACCCTGTGTTGTCTGTCACTAGACTCACAGCTTGAGTCAAAATAAGGTGGTCTCTAGAGCAGTGCTCCTCAACCTGTCCCAACCCCTTTGGGGTCAAATGACCCTTTCACAGGAGTTGCATACCAGAGATCCTGCCTATCAGATATTTATAGTATGCTTCAGTAGAAAAATCACAGTTATGAAGTAGCAACTAAAGTAATTTTATGGTTGGGGTCACCACAACATGAGGAATTGTATTAAAGGTCACAGCATTAGAAGTCACACCACTGCTCTAGAGCAAAGACAGACAAAAAGATTTTCATGTTTGTAAGCCACAAAACAACCATCAAAACGGTTCAACTCTGCTATAGCAGTACAGTAGCCCCAGATGATACCACACAGGGGGCATGGATGTGATCCGATTCAACTGTATTCTCTGCTGAATGTGGTGGTTCAGTATAACTTTAGCACTCAGTAAGTTGAGGCAGGAGGGACAGACAGAGAGAACAAAACATCCTTTATGACCAGAAGAGAGGAGGAGGTGGGCTCAAGCTGA
Organism: Peromyscus attwateri; assembly: GCA_902168425.1. Classification (NCBI taxonomy): domain Eukaryota; kingdom Metazoa; phylum Chordata; class Mammalia; order Rodentia; family Cricetidae; genus Peromyscus; species Peromyscus attwateri. The sequence goes on from CABHPP010135602.1 coordinate 42,038, forward strand.
TGTGATCCACAGGTTTGAAGCAGGATACCAAAACAGGAAACATTATGGGATCATGAGAATGAAAAGGGTCCCTCGCTCCAGAGTCTCCTTGAAGCCTCTTGCCAGCTAAGAAGCAAAAATTCCAACACAATGGATCATATTTGCTTGAAAAGCTGTCAACATAGAGACAGTGTTTCTTTTATTTATAAATACTTCCAAATAAGAATGTTAAAATACCAATGAACTAAGTTTAAAGCCTAAAATGGTATGATCTCAACTAAAGCTTTACTGTTTTCCCAGATGCCTCTGGGAAACTCAAACAAGACTATTGCTTCTACCTTCCTACATCCCTGTGACCTAAACATTTATCTTATGGTTTGTTATCCTGTCAGGTCTCTTGGGAATCTCCCTATGATTATAACGTTTCTTAGCAACTCTCTGAACATAATTGCTTCAAACTCTCCAAAATGGCATATATGGCTGCTGAAAAAACAATGAAATGTAACTCTTTGAGAAAGCCCACAAGCATGCTCTTGGGTGTATCTTCCCAACTGCCCATCTCTTAACCCCCGTGCTTAAATCATACTAAAATCTCTTAATAAAACACAACTCTATTTCATACTAGCTCCTCTTGAAAACATTTTTTTTTCTGCAGGAGGAATGTGTGAAAAGATTTTTGCCACCTATTCATGTACACTACTTCCAATTTCCATACCTTCTAAGCCTTGTATTTTATACGCCATTTTGTTCCTGGCAACAGGGGCAGAGAAACAAAACTCTACACTGTCACCCTTGGTAGCCTGAGAAATTATTTTCAGAGACGTCTACTTGGGCAAACCCATGAATCTTGGCTTTGATGAAAAAAAAATGACAATTATTAAAATGAGCCAACAGATTAATTAATGGGTGGGAGAGAGCTTACATAAGGATAGTTCATCCCTAGAGATCTACAGTGATGTGGGGCTACAGAGAAAGAGAAGGCACGGAATGAAGAAAGACATGGAATGATAGCAAGAATCCAAAAACAGAAATTCAATAAAAATTCAGAATTGATTATAATTAAAAACTAAAACTACAGGAGACTAGAGCTTTTGTTTTGTTTTTGCTTTTGAGATGGGATCTTACTATACAGACTAGGCTAGTCTAAAACTTGAAATCATACCACCTCTACTGAGATTACAGGTGGCCAACAGCATTCTAACAAAAGAAGCTGTTAATAGGAACTTTCCAGTGTTTCAAGTACAAAAGGCTGGTAAATATTCAGAATATATTCATTTCTCAGACTTTCAAGAACGTAAACATTAAGCCATATTGTGTATCTATACTTGTTTGCTTTCTGATTGCTATAAAATTGAGTCATTTGTCAAAATTTTTTCTTATGAGAGCCTACTTCCATCACTGTCTCATAATTAACTCTGCATGACATCAGTAATCTAATATTAACTTAAGCAATTGTCATAACTACTACCAGGTGTTATGGCTCATACCCTTAATCCCAGCACTAAGGAGACAGAGGCAGGTGGATCTCTGTGAACCTGAGGCTGGCCTAATCTATACAGAGTTTGAGGCCAGCTAGGAAGACATAGTGAGATTTTGTCTCAAAAAAGAGAAGGTTCACACATATCCCTTTCAAATTAGGAAAACAAACTTCCTCTCTTGAACTAATGCTGAATAAAATAAAGATAACTAATCAAGAATATTTAAACCCAAAAGTATAGAATCATGAGTTCTGCCTATAACCTAATGCAAAGAAGTACTCTTAACTGGCAGACAATTTTTCAATATTAACACAAAATAAAAGGTCATAAACTCAGGAAGCATAAAGCAGGACGGATCCAAGTAAACCCAGATACATGTCCAATGCTGTTAACTACAGAACTGTAAGGAAAAGCAAAAGAGAGCAGTAGAACCTGAATAATACCATCTACACCAAGAGTTCCGGAAGCAATTACTAGAATTCAAAACTGAGTCAACTAACAAAATAAGTTCATACTACAGGACCAGTGAGGGCAATACTTCGCTCCAGTTGGTATTACATTGTTAAAGAGAAGTTAAACAACAGTAATAAAACCGAATAAAATCACCCTGCCTTGAACCTCCCCCATGACCCTGCCCTTGGAATGTCATGAGTTCAGCCCAAGGAAAATGAGGGAATTTCTAACAATCCTTTACAAGAGACAATCTACGGCTATTTGTGAATGTCAGGAGATTGTGACAGCTTAATCTTTGTTGAAGTCTGAGAGCCTCTTACCCTTTTTCAGTTTCCGGACTGCCAACATACAATGACTAGGAGAGAGATCCCATATTCTTAAGGTTTTATCATCACTTACAGTAGCACAGATGGGCAGGTAAGGATGTGTGGCCAAACCCCACACCTCTCCTTCCATGTGTCCCTATAAAGAAAACACAGTTAATCTCAGCATAATCTGAAAATACATATATTAGATGAGGAGTTCCATAGACACACTCCATTGAAACTGATAAAAAGAGATCCAAATTTAGTAAAAGCCTGACATGGTTTCAAGGAAATAGAACAAATGAAGGAAATTTTACTAAAGAAAACATGATGGAGCCGGGCGGTGGTGGCGCACGCCTTTAATCCCAGCACTCGGGAGGCAGAGCCAGGCGGATCTCTGTGAGTTCGAGGCCAGCCTGGGCTACCAAGTGAGTTCCAGGAAAGGGTCAAAAGCAAAAAAAAAAAAAAAAAAAAAAAAAAAAAAAAAAAAAAAAAAAAAAAAAGAAAAGAAAAAGAAAACATGATGGAATTTGGTCAAAATAGTGATGGCATATGTACTGGATTCCAGTCCCTCTTCCCTGATCACGACCCATCCACATGGAAACCAACACAGACTCTTGCAACCAAGAATACCTGGCTTTGTCCCCAACTCCTGGTTGGAGGGCCAGCTTCCCAGGATGGGCAGCGTATCAGTTTCTCATCCTGAACCAGCTACATGTTTGAGGATAAATACTTGATGTGCACAGATGACAAGTGGAAGCTCCTTTTTCCCCAGTCCCTATTCCAGATGTCAAATCCACCTTGAGTGCAGTGCTACTGAGAACAACAAAGTCCCACTAGAACTCAAGAAGACCCGAGGTCACTGTCTCTTCTCCCACTGCAAAAGAGAGCAGTAGAACCTGAATAATACTTCCTAAAGCATTTACTTCCTAAAGCCTGCAAGACTCAGAGGCCTTCTCCCTTTATACTCAACTCCAGAGGACCCAGAGGCCTTCTCCTGTCCTCATACTCAACTCCAGAGGACCCAGAGGTCTTCTCCCCTTACACTCAACTCCAGAAGACCCAGAAGCCTTCCCCTGTCCTCATACTCAACTCCAGAAGACCCAAAGGCCTTCTCCCCTTATACTCAACTCCAGAAGATCCAGACACCTTCTCCTGTCCTCATACTCAACTCCAGAAGACCCAGAGGCCTTCTCCTGTCCTCATACTCAACTCCAGAAGACCCAGACACCTTCTCCTGTCCTCATACTCAACTCCAGAAGACCCAGAGACCTTCTCCTGTGCTCAGACTCAACTCCAGAAGACCCAGACACCTTCTCCTGTGCTCAGACTCAACCCCAGAAGACCCAGACACCTTCTCCTGTTCTCATACTCAACTCCAGAAGACCCAGGGGCCTTCTCCTGTCCACACACTAAACTCCAGAAGACCCAGACGCCTTCTCCTGTTCTCGTACTTAACTCCAGAAGACCCAGAGGCCTTCTCCTCTGCTCAGACTCAACTCCAGAAGACCCAGGCGCCTTCTCCTGTGCTCATACTTAACTTCAGAGACCTGACTCTTGAGATTTTGCCTCTGGGCAAACTGACTGGTTTAATTAGCATAGCATCTGAGTTTCCAAACTTGTCCCAATTCCCTTTCATCACAGTCTCCACTGTTCTTGAGAACACATTTAGAGATGACTGTTTTCTGTATTCTTTTGTAAAGTCAGTTTCTTTAAGGAGAGATTAGGAGCTTTTTTTTCTGATTTTCTTCTTAAACCATGATGCACTAATTCCCAAATCATTTTATAAAGCCTGATACCACAACCAGATAAGAAAAATACAAAGCAATAACCCTTCTAAGCAGGAGTACTAAAATCTTCTATGATATATTAGCAAACAGAATCCATCACATGTAAAAACAATTATATACTGCAACCAGGAAAGCAAGTTGTCAAACCTCAAAATCAATTAATGTAATAAGTATGACATAATGAAAATGAAAACACCATGAGCATCTTAATAGACATAGAAAAAGCATTAGACAAACCCCTCCTGGCCTATGATTTAAACTACTTAATAAATTAGAAATTAAACCATGATTCCTCATCTTGGTAAAGAGCATTTGTGAAAAACCTACAGTTTCATTATGAAAAACCTACATGCCTAAACTACCATTACCCAGTAAGCTGAGGCAGGAGGATAGCTGCAAATTCAAGGCCAGCCTAGTCTACATAGTGAGTTCCAGACAAGCCAGGACAATCTACAAAACTGTCTCAAAATGAGAAAGGAAGGAAAGGAGAGAGGAAAGAAGGGAGGGAACAAAGAAGGAAAAGAGGGAGGGGGAGGGAAGGAGAAACAGAGGGAGGGCAGGAGGGACCGAGAAAGGGAGGGAGGGGAGGAGTATCCTATAGTTAACATCATATTTAATGGTGGAAAGCTTAAAGCTCTCCTCAGACCAGAAACAAAAGCAGTAACCCCTGTTCTCACTGCTTATATTCAATGTTACACTGGAAGTTTTAGCCAGGGCAAGTAGCCAAGAAAAAGAAGTAGCAGCCACCCAGAACTGAGGGTGAATCAGATGACATGTTCTTGCACATAAAACATGGTAAAGGGTCTACTGCAACACTGTTAGAACTAATAAATGGAATTAGCAAGTCTATAGGCCCTAAGTTTCCATTCACAGGATGTATACAAAATCAACTGTACTATACACTAGCAAAGAATGATCTGAAAATAAAATTAGAAAATCCTGTTTAAAATAGCATCAAAAAAAAAAAAACAGGAAAAGGCTTAACAGACTAAGACTGTACAGTGAAAAGCACAGAACCTTGCTCACGCTAATTTAGGGATCTTAGTGACCAAAGAGCTATTTCGTGTTCATGAGAACCTGACCCTATCAGGACGGGTCCCCAGACTAATCACAGACAGCACTGCTACAAACACTGCTGTCTTTAACATCCTGTTAGGATACACACTCCCATACTCCTTAGTTACTATCAATCTGTGTTTTCTATATTTACGTCACTGAGAGTGTCTCAACACTTTCTTCCTTATTCTTATTTTCTCTTCTAGGTACTTTTTTTTTTTTTTTTTTTTTGCGAGACTGGTTTTTTCTGTGTAGTTGTGGTGCCTTTCCTGGATCTCGCACTGTAGACCTGGCTGGCCTCGAACTCACAAAGATCCGCCTGCCTCTGCCTCCCGAGTGCTGGGATTAGAGGCGTGTGCCACCACCGCCCGGCCTAGGTACTTTTTAAAAAGCAGATTCTGTTAAAACAATCTTATCAAAGTATGGATAATAATCATACAGAATTTATAATTTATTTAGATCTTATATCTTTATTAAAATTTCATAATACTCTTATTGTAGGTCTTCCATATTTTAAGTATAAAATTACTCGTTATTGGAATAACCAGTGAGAAGGATCAGACAGTGATGGTGTACGCCCCCATGCCTGACAATCTGATTTTGATTCCTAGACCCAATGGTGGAAGAAGAGAACTAACGCCCCCAAGTTGTCCTCTGACTTCCACCCACACGCCACAGCATGTGCACTGCCCCCCAAATCAATGAATACATGTAAAAAATAATAAAAATAAAAATACTGGTTATTGCATAGTATTATTTTATGAATAGCATTTTATGTAATATTTTATTCGTATTGCTACTATAAAGAAATACCACTAATTTCTTTATGTTCATTTTTAAACTCATCATATTATAGAGAGCCTCTTTTGGTTTTAATAATTTTTCAATTTATTAACTCAATATCCAAGGTATATCATTGTTATAGCTGAAGTTACTGCTGTTTTTCTTACTAATTTCTAACAATTAAACCTCTGTTTGATTGTTTCACTGGGTTCACTAGGCTTTTACCTACACATTTAGACAATAATAGCTAAGGCAAGGCTATCATGAATCCCAATGTCAAGAAGCTAAAAAGACATCAAAATCTTACCTTATAATAAATATAAAAAATTAATGAGATGGGTTGGGGTATGACTCAGTAGTAGAGTATGTATTCAGTGTGCACGACACCCTGGCCTAAATGCCTAGTACCATTTTTTTTTTTAAAAAGAAGTATTGAGAACAGTTTTACTTAGGAGGCCATCAGGACAGCATTCACACTTTAGGTTACTATGTAAGCAACCTGAAAGCCAACATAAATACTAAGATAATTAATAATACTTCTGCTTTACTAAACAGAAGCCACCGATGGCGCTCTAATCAGAGAGTCTGACAATCTCAAACTGCCAATAACGCCAAGCTAAGGTTTAACAATTCTAACCAACCAAATGGATCTCTGTCTTTTGCACCGTGCTGACAAGAGCTTGCTGCCTATACTGAGGCACATCTCCCTAGATCTCTTCTGATTTTGAGTGTGGTCCACTGCACGAATACTTTAGTGCTCAAATAAGTCTATTCAGTTTGTTTTATCTAAAATGTCCTCTCTTTTAAGGTATTTTCATTTACTCTTTGAGAATGCCATACAAGTATACAATGTATTTTGCTATTTATCCCCTCTTTAACTCTTCTCAGTTCCCCACCCCACACAATTTTTTATCTCAATAGACATCATTTATGATTTCTAAATCTTTTTCTATGAAAATTTAAAAAGTAATTCTTCTATATTCACATCTAAGAGTATTTGCAGTAATGCCATATGAAATCTCATAAACAGGTGGAGTACCATGACTAGCCAGACATGTAATGTATGACCCAAGGGGGAAAATCATGAGTGCAAGGCCAACCAGAGTTACATTACATAGACACACCTCTCCCTCCCTCCCTTTCTCCTTTCCCCTCCCTCCTTGCCCCCCTCTCTCTCTCTCCCTCCCTCCCTCCCTCTCTCTCTCTCTCTCTCTCTCTCTCTCTCTCTCTCTCTCTCTCTC